>CM040240.1:150567408-150617478 GCA_022545495.1 Chrysanthemum lavandulifolium
CGGTCAAGATATCAAATCTTGCCTAAAGTCAACTCTATCTAAGTGAGATTGTGCAAGATATGAAGAGTACAAATCTTCACAAAATATCTAATGGAATCTTCTAATGATCTCCATGATGTAATACATGATGTCAAATGTTGTATTACTATTTATAGAAATATGCAAATGCTTAAGTAGTGTTTGGTTTAAGAACCTAACACATTCTACAAACTACTATCATACATAATGATTAGAGTCATATCAAGATGTTACTAATCATAAATGTAAATGCTTGAATGATGAATATATTGTTTGAGAAAGCTTGTTTTAATATCTAATAAACTTGACAAGCTTTAAGCTTTTATAAATTAAATTTACTTTTATCGTTAACAAAACTTAGGCAAAGATCAAAAATATAAGTAACGTTTAATGGCGATATTTGTATTAACAATAACTAATCGTATATCTAACTCAACCTAGAACCTTCTTTTATAGGCTAAGGAGTCCTTTACAATATACATTCGTATTCTACAAGATAAACAAATTGCAATACCCGTGCGTTGCCGGGTACATACCTTTGATAGCGGTTATATAGGTTTGGATGCGTTTAAGTAAATTAAGTTAAAAGGATAAATGATATAACAAATCAATGTCGTGCCGAACAAAATATTACATATATCGTGCATCAACACTCAATAAAAAAACATCACAGATTAAGAATTAATTAAAACATGAACCAATCTTATGTAAATGTTTCTGTACAAAATACAATTTTGAAACGTATTAAATCAAGTTAAGTTAATGAATTCTTATGTATCCAATCTAATGTGTCCTTTAGAAACTAAAATAAATTAGACCAGCATGGACACATATGAGCACATTCGCACCAAGTGCATGAATCTTCATGTTTCAGATATACATAGTTCAAAAATAGATCTAGGTAGGGGTGAGCCGGTGGAGCCTCGGCACCCCCATCACCTTCAACTCATAAAATGTGAGAAACATCGTTAGAATTACAAAAATGATGTGAATAGTAATTCTGACACTAAAACTGTTTGGCCTAAAGGAAACGTAATTGCATATCATACTTTTGTGCGAGTCCACTTTTCCTTGGTCTTATCCATCTACAGATCACAAAACATGTTAAAAAAATGAACATATTTGAGGACTCAATACACGTTAAAGTATTCAACTCACTAACTGCATGCATTATTTATATAAATATTTCCTTAACTTGGAAGCACCCAAGCTTAACTTACTGATCGCTTTTCCTGTAGGCCAAAAGTGCCATTGAAAAATGTCCGGGTTCCCAACAAATGCGAGGCCAAGATTGACTTTGTGCAAAAGGTGGGTCATGCAAAGTGCGTCGACCCCTCTGGCCATTCCATATGTACCCAAAAAGGACCAAAATCAACCATTGCCATCATATATCGGAACTTTTGTTGTGAACCCCGATGATTAAGTAATAAGGAGTTAAGAAAGGAAATTGTTAATTAATTGGTGAAACAAATACAAAGATGTAAACAACCAGACTTGAATATCACATACCAGAGAAGGTTTAGGAAAATTCAATATTTGCGTAAACAATGTGAGTGTAGACAATGGTTTCTTTGTGTAAATCATGCATGGACAATTTAAAACACATAAAAGAAATTATTTAACTAAAAATCTCGTGTTGTAGGTCTTTAAAAGTTAAGTCTGGATGGAGTCCATGTTAATGTTTTTCAGTTACTTAAGTCCAATAATACAAACAACCTTTTCGAAATTTATGCAATGGATCATATCATCTCGAAGTTACATGCATATTCAAATTTTAATAGCCTTTTCAAGCTTATATAATAAAAATGTGTGCTAATTAAATAACCTCTTCCATTAAATTTAGGTGATGACTTTTAGATAAGGTTTGACTTCATTTTAAATGGCCTAGATTAATTTTCCTTTGATCCGGCGTTGAAGATGTAATGCCATGTCAATATTTTTCTCTACGCTCCGTGCACAATATATAGTATAATATACTTACCATACATATCTAAATACAATTCGACCTACTCAATACTTTCTAGAATATTACAAGTTAAACCGACCTAACAAACTAGCGATTGCTTCGTTACATTAGCGGTGGTTCCATACTTCTACTAGCGATGGTTCATCTTGGCGATGGTTCCAATCCTTCTAGCCGTGGTATCTTTTGTGGTGGCGGTGGTTCCATACTTAGAATCATTCTGTTTAGAGAACCTAAAACCCAAAATCCTCCCTAAACTTGATATTTACTACAAAAATCATCAAGTTTCTTTTAAGCCCATAATCTCTTACTTGGAGGATGTATCCAAACACCATGACCTCTTCTTTCTCCTTATCAGATCCAGACTCTTCATCAACAGCCTTTGATCTATTTTCCTTTCTTTTCATCCTTCTTTGAGGCTTGCCTTTTATAGCTAGAGGACCTTCCAAATCAGCAATCTTCTCAATTTTTAATAGCAGTGAATTAACAATAGGTTTTGTAGGTTTAGTACATTGCAGAGCAAGCTTAGCTTCCAAAATTTTTCTTTGCTACTTTCTTGGTCAGTGGGTAGTCCTTATCAATCAACATAAATATCTTCTCATGTGGAGTCTTAATAGCATGTACTCTACAAGGCGATATAACATCCATTCTTTAACCTCACAATCTTCCAAAATTTATCTTGGATTAGGTTGAAACATATTCTTAAAAGCTATCACATAGACCTAGATACTATTCTGTTGGTCCGAGCTTACCACATCGAAATCCATAACCTTCGACAATTTGTTCTAAATCAAGCTTAGTCGGAGAGAACAACATACACCCAAAGTTAAAGTATTGACTCTTCCATCCATCTCCTCTAGTAAGCTCAATAACTTCTCTTTCATTTCTTTGTGACAATCGCGATCTACAATTGGATGTACTGGATCTTACAGGTGTAGGATTGATAGGCTCTTCAGGTTTATCACACACCATAATGTACTGACCCAATCTTTCTTCCTCATTCACCTCATCATCTACCTTTTGTCTCTTTGAACTAGACTCCTCCTGCACAACTTCTTTTCTCTTTAGTCTGTTCCTTATCATCTCAGCTTCTCTTTCAGAAAATCCATGGGAATGAACTCAAACATTCTTTTGCAAATGTTGTAAAGCTCCTCAATCTTCTCATAGGAGCAGTTCCTTAGGTTTATGGTTTTCATCTCCATGTGCTTGATAAATCTCATCATCTTATTCCTTCTTTCTTGCTTGGTTGGTGGTCTGTTCTTCTTTGCTTGATAATTTTTAAATTATCTATCCTGTTTCAACCTTTTCATCATCTCAACCAGCATATTAGATCTTATGTCATGATAACGCTCAAATTGTGCATGTTTTTAGTAGCGTTATACGTGCTTTTATGTGTGTTATTTGGCTATAATCATATACTTTTGTTGCTTAATCGTATCAAAGTCGTTTGCTAGTTCATTTGTAGCTAAGTCACAGGAAAGTGGAGAAAAAGGCGGAAAGAAGTAAAATACAAAGATTTCTCCATGTATGAAGAATTCCCATCAAAAGCAAGACTTGTGGAGTATATTTGAGAAGATAAAGTCATCAAGTTAGTGGTCGAAGACTCAAGAATAAAGTTCAAGAAGGAAGCGAGAAAGAAATGAAGAAAAGAAGCTAAAGCGAAGACATATTGGAAGACTCGTTGTTCCGACACACCTTCACCATTTTGGCCATAACTTTTGCATACGGACTCCGTTTGACCTCGGTTCACGGCCACGGAAAGCTAAGAAAGATCAACAACTTTTCCATTTATGAACTTTTGTGATTTTGTTCCAACCGTTCGGTCGAGCCCGCAACGGATCCGGTTGGAGAATTATCAAGTAGACCAACCAATCGGTTGGAGCCCAACCGATTCGGTTGGGAGGCTGTCTGACCATTTCTTCATCACTAAGGTTCCAAACTTGTTCCAAGCGGTTCTAGGTCCTTCCCACTTAGTTTCTAGTCCCTTCCAAGCTCCTTGGAGGCCAAGTTGAGCATTGAATACCCCTAGCCTTGGTTCTAGTATAAATAGAGGCCTTTGCTACCTCATTTCATAATCCCTTCTCCATCCTTCTCATCTCTACCGCCACCACTCCTCTCTAGGTGTGAAATTCAAGCCTCCACCCTTAAGGGCGAATTTCCACCTGAGAGCAAACAAACTTGAGAGAACACACTCACTCTCAATCTCTTCACCCAAAGGTGTGAAATTCGATCCTCCACCCTTAGGACGAATTTCCACCAATTACACCAACTTATCTTCCCAAAAGACCTCAAACCTCCGCCAAATTCGTGTAGTGTGCTCAAGGGCTAATGAAGGCGTTTGGATATGATTTTACGGCTTGGTAGAACTATTGTAGTTAATTGGAGGCTTGAAGGGTGCTATAATCCTTCATCTTTGCCTATTGTAATTCATACTTTGGGTAAACCTTGTTACTTTTATATTTCAAGATGTTTGTTATTGATATGATTGTTGAGATTTTATGTTTGATTCAAATAACCATGATGTTTTGTTTACTTGTTTTGTTCTTATGATAATATTTTCTTATATTGCTTTTCTTTGTGGTTTGATCCGTGACAATCATAACCATGACCTTGATCGTGCTTGTTCTTATATTGCTCTTCTTGTTGGTTTGATATGTGACAATCATAACCATCAACTTGTTACTTGCTTAAACAAACAAACGACACTTGTAGTGCAACCAAGTCTTTTGGGACGACCTTGATTTACCATATACTATACTACAACTTGACTAGGTTATACTTGCCCGAATGTGTTCCTAGTTAACCGGTAATTCTTGATTATAAATTTAAAACCACGATGGTGCACATCATGTCAATATCTAATTGACCCCATTCAAACTCAGTCCACTCTTTCTGCATCCTCTCAGAAGCTTGAAAATAGGTATGTTCATTGTTCCATTGTTCTATAAGTTTGAGAGATGCTTTTTCTTGCTCTTGCTTTTCCTTCTCTTTGGCAAGATCTTGACATTTAGCTTCTCTTGTAGCCTTTAGAAACTTCTTCATCATATGCCTTACTCCTTGATGAGTGTCCAAATACTCATCATTTTGTGTAATCTAAAGCGCAAAATCATCTCGAAACGCTCAAAACACATCAAAATGATCAAATTATCACAAATCAGTGTTTTATGTGTTTAAAATGCAAAATATCAAAATCGGATGAAAATGATTCAAGTTTGCAAAATTGGCGCTTTAGTCCCCGAGTTTTAAAAGTTGTCAAATCTAGTCCACGGAATTCAAAATGTGAAATTTATCATTCAAGGTCCTGAAGTATTCTAAGTTGTTTAAAATGATCCTTGAATGATTCTTTGGTCAATTGGCGAAAGGTCCTCAAACTTTGAAATTTACAAAATAGTCCTTGGACCTTTAAAAATAGATTTTATGCAAAAGGGCCCTTGTTTTATCAATGTTTATCAAAATTGGTCCTTGTGAGAAGTTTGGAAATGTTCACTTTCAGTCCTCATGTTTGGTCAATTTACACTTTTGGTCCTTATTCTTAAACAAACCAAACGGATCAACATATATATATCTAAGGCCCAAATTCAACCCAACTACTAGCCCAACCCAACTGTTTTTGACCCTTGACCCCTTGAGCCTTGACCTCCAGTCCAAAACTAATTTTGACCCCAGCCACTACCCAATTTGGACCCCCTGTGTTATTAATACCACGGTCAAACCTAAGTCAAAACCCACCCTCGCGCCTAATACCAGCTACCACTGTAGCACTCTCTCCTCAACACCTGAAACAGCAAAACCAGACCTGGTTTCTCCCATTTTTCAACCCTTCTCCCATACCATGTCCCCTCCTCACCCTCTAAGCAACAAAAATTCTTAATTATCAAAACCAAACTCATTAAAGAAAAAAACCTGCTTGAAGAAATTTTGGCGCCAAACATCAAGGTGGACGGTTCTGATTCATTTAAGTGATCCAAGGGCTCTAGTTTGGTGGGAAAGTCTCGAAGACATGTGGGATTGCTAAAAGTCTATAAAGATGAAGTGAGATGCAATGAATGAAGATATCTAGTGTAATTTTAGTATTATTGTCGTTTTAGCTTATTTTTCAAGTCAAGTGTATGTTTTTATCTTAAAACTCGTATTTCAAGTCCTTTTGTTATAAAAAGCTTTTGTGAACCTTTAATTCAAGTATCATATTGTATTTCAGTTTATGCAAATTTCTCATTTTATGCAAAATCTCTTGATAGATTAAATGTTGTTGTTTGTTGTTTGTATGGATTAGAATAGGTCACATAAGCTCCCAAATAGCTTTTATAAGCTATTAGAAACATTAAAATCGGTTTAGCTTAAAAAGTCAAAAATCATCAAAATCCCATTAAATACTTGAAAATAAAAATCATGGTGAAAGGTACAAGAAGGTGGAGCAAGGTTGATATTGGATGGCCTTGGTATAGTGCTTCTTGGGAAGCTATAGGAATTGTTTTCGGTCTTGGTTCTCAATATTAAGCTTGGAAGCTCTTGTAAGCATTTTAGCCAATTTGGCATTTCTTTATTACACTAGTGTATTAGCTCTTAATTCTGTTTCTATTTGTTTACTAGTCATAATTTAGTTTATCTAGGTTTTAAAATCAGTAGCTTGTTAATTTAAATTTGTGATTTGATAAAATTCCACTTTGACAGTTAAGATTGTATTTTGGTCATATTTAAGTTTTATGTTGGAAGGGTGGTTGTTTTAGGCTCCATTAGTCATAACAATAGATTATATAAGGTCTAGAATCAAGTTCATGGTTTACAATTGTGTTTTGATTTGAAAAAGTTCATAACAGTCATCAAAAAGGGGTGTTTGGTTTAGTGTACTCAAAGGTTCTTTGGACTTTGGCTTTGTTGGAAATCCATCTAAACAAGTCTAAACCACTCATACAAGTCATAAAACAAGTTCTAGTTCAGCAAAAAGTCAAAAATCATGTGATCTTGGTTTATGCAGTCCACTGTTGGATTTTTCAAAAGTAGGATCTTGATTTTGTGTTCAAAAGTTGTTAATCTTGCTATATTCAGTCTTAAAACACCTTAACATAACATCATCAGTGCTTTAGATCAGATCAAATCTCATTTTGGTCAACTTTTGGTTTTCTCAAAAGTCAAAATTCTCAAAAGGTCGTTTTTGAATAAACTTGGGAATTCCACTGAGGGCTTAATAGTGAGTTTCAGTTTATAAGCTTTTGGGGTATTGTAGTCTAGTTGGTATAGAAAAATAGAAAAATAATAGTTTTTAGTTTCTTAGCTTGTTTGGTGCTTATTTAACTGCTTATTGTGGACACCCCATCTGCACATCTGCCCTGTGCACAGGAACTGGTTCCATCTTGATAAGCTTGCATCAAGCTTATTACTTGTCCAAACTTTGAGTTCTCTGGTTCTTTGGAAAGCCAACCTGGTCTTCTTGGATTGTCAAGTTTTATTTTTCACTTTGGAACTCATTTGGTAGGGCTGCATTAAGCTTGAAGCTTGTCCCATTTTACGTGAATAAGCAAAAGTGCTTATTGCTTATTCTTGGCTTGTCGGTGTGATTCTTGATATCATTTAGCCTCGGATCTGTTCATTAAGCTTGTTTAAATCCACTTTGAGCTTTTGTTTCAAGTTTCAAGCTTGTTTGAGCTTATTCCAAAAAATAAGCTCATAAGCCAACCATTTGGCTTTTTTTTTAACTTGTGAATCGCTTATTTGAGTTTTATAAATTTTTGTCTTTATTAAAGTTTCTTATTATTAGTATTTAGGTAGTTTTCAAAATAAAACCACCAAAACATCAATATAAAAATAGTGATAGCGTTTATTTAAGATTTTTAGCTTTTTAATTTTTCTTTTCAACTTATTAATAAGCAAATCTTGTTTTTATAGTTTTCTTAGGTTTCGTCATCTTATAGGATTTTTAGAAAAGTTTCAGATTTTCTTTATCTTTTTAGTATTTATTATAATTATAAATAGTTATTAAATAATAAATAATTAGTAATAAATAATTAAAAAGTCTAAAAAAATATATTTTCTGTTTTAAAATTAGTTTTATCATATTTTAGATTTTTCAAAGTTAAAATTTTATTTTTCCAAGTTTATTTTCTATTTTCTAGTATTTAAGTGTATTTTAAATAATAATTAATTAGTAATAATTAGATAAAAAGTGTGAAAAATATATTTTTAGTTTTAAAATTAGTTTTATAGTATTTTAGATTTTTCAGAATCATAAGTTTATTTTTCTAGCCTTATTTTGTATTTTCTTCCATTTTAGAGTATTTATTAAATAGTTAAAATAGTTTTTAATTAATAATAATTAATTAAATAGTGTTAAAATTATTTTCTTTTCTAATAATTTTCTTTTATTTTAGGATTCCAAAATGTCATTTTATATTTTTAGGTTTTTATTTCTTAGTTTTCACTTTTTATTTTGTGCGTCGCGTAGTTTTTAAAACTTACGTTTACGTTTCTTTGATCCGTTGTTGTGCTTTCCAATTCGTGTCCAATTCCATTCCAAATCAATCAAGAGTGTAATTTCTAATCATAACCTACTGATCACTATCCTTAGTGATCATTCTATCTTCGAATCGGTGTTTAACACACCATTGAGTCTCCTGGGACTAAACGACCCGGAATCCCTCATTCTCTCGATCTTAATTGTATTTGTGTCTCGAGCTGTTTTAAGTCTTTTGACTTGACTGTTTAGCGAGATCAAAATTTTAGCGCGCACTGCCGGGAGGCTTTAGCGTGTGTTTAGCCATTTTCAGATCCATTGTTGCACATACCCACCATTTGTAAAAAGTTTTGTAAAGTTATAAGAAAACCAAAAAGTCATTAACACTTTTCCTAAAGTGTTAAAACACCAAAAAAAAATATAAAACAACAAAACAATCGGAACGTTTTCTATTTTGTATTCTCTTTTAAGGTGATTCTTGAAGAGATACGATTTGGTTAAACGGGACGATAACAAAAATATTGTCCAAAAATTTTTAAACCCAATTGCACAAATCTAACCTACGTCTTTTCGGTGGTACTTAATTATACATAAAATCAACCACCGCAAATCAAGGCGTTGCACTACCTAAGCGGGGTGCGACCATTAATAAGTTCCCGAACATCGATTTAAAACTTGCCTTTGTGTCACTTGTGATTTGGTGTACCTTTTCAAAAAGCCATTTCATTTGTGATTATTGGTTAAGTTCACTTGTGTTTTGCCTCATTTGTTTTGAAAATTGATTTTTATACATAGTGCAAGACTCGTTCTTCCGATTCTACAAGTCCACTTTCCGAACTTGGAAACATTCCTCGCAGACGTAGAGGACGTTCGGCTCCTTCACCGTGGATCGAGGAACGTCTACCACCACCACCTCCGTCGAAATGGCGGAAGACAAACCGATGAATGAGCTTCTCCAAGCACCCATCGAGGGTTACGGAGATGCCATTGTTGTTCCGACCATCGTGGGCGACACTTTCGAGCTCAAAACCGGGTTGCTCAATCTAGTAACCCAAAGCCAATTCTATGGTTTTGAGCGGGATGATCCTCATGCACACATTCGATGGTTTAACAAGATAGCATCTACCATCAAGTACAAGAATGTCCCATCCGAAGCTATCAAGCTTCTTACGTTCCCATTTTCTCTAGAGGCCAAGCCGGGAATTGGCTTGAGAAACAACCCCTCGTTCTATAGAGACATGGGAAGATCTTGTCACCAAATTAGTTAACGAGTTCTATCCTCCATCCCGAACCACAAGTCTTAAGAATGAGATAATGAAATTTTCTCGAGATTTGATGAATCATTCGGGAGGCATGGGATCGTTATAAAGAATTGCTTCGCAAGTGTCCGCATCACGGTTTTACCGAATTAATGCAAATGGATACTTTCTACAATGGTCTCAATCAGGCTAATCAAGATTCTTTGAATGCCTCCGCGGAGGTAATTTCTGAGCAAGACCACAAAGAGGCCTTGCAGATCATTGAGAACAAATCTCGGTCCGTCCTTTCGAGCTAAGACATATCGTCTAATCTTGGACCTTCTTCTTCTTCATCCCCGTGAGTACATCTAGCACCGATGCTAAGATTGATAAACTCACGAGACATTGTTCGAGCTTTGGTTCTAGCTAACCGAAGAAAGTCTCCTTCACTCACCACCAACACATCTTGAAGTGAAGAAAGTTGAAGTTTGTGTCACTTGTGGTGGTCCTCACGCTTACTACAATTGTACCGCCACCGATGGTAGTCCTTTTGAAGCCAATGCTTTAGCCGGTAGTTCACAACAAGGAGGTAATCAATACCGTCCTCAAAATGAACCACACTACCGTGCTAACACTAATCGAGCACCACCGGTTTCAATCAAAATCATAACATGCAAAACCGAATCGAACCAACCAAGAATGAACCAAGGTTATCAAAACCAAGGTAATTTCTATCCGGACCCAATCAAGGTTTCCAACATCGGGAACCTTCATCAAAACAATTTCAATCGAGGGAATCAATTTCATGGGAATATGAATCCTAATCAAGGGAATTTTGGTCATAATCAAAACATACGACCTCAAATTGTCCCTCCGGCTCCTCCCGTCATTACTCCTCCGGGACCATCATCGATGAGTTCTTGGCGGTTTATGAAATCCCAAGATGAAATGAACGGTTGTTGGTCGGTCGATTAACGATCCGAAGAAGTCTTTAAATGATCGACCCCGGGCTCGTGTACTTTACCGAGCAACACGATCGCTAACCCGAGGGCGATGCTAAGGCGATCACAACCAAGTGGTGTTTCATACCTGGACCGCTGTTCCTACTACCTCTTCTTCCTCTTCTCTTCCTAAGGTAGTGGACGGTGAACCTCCAAAACACAATGGACCTCGACTCCAATGCCACCTCCACCGGTGCCAATGAGTCAAGTTACCAAGGACACTACGGACAAAGTGCATAATTCAAGCCCACGGCATACCAAGACACGTCCCACCTTCGGTAGTCCATCCTCAAGTGGTCCGAAACCCAAGTCTAATCCAGAGTTGTTTTGAACCACCGTAGCTCCGTTGAAAATATCAAATCCAAATCTTCTATTCCATATCCATCACGTTTGAATGAGCAAAAGCTCCGTGAAAAAGCTAGTCATCAAATGGATAAATTTTTCCAAATTTTCCAAGAGTTACATTTTGACATAAGCTTTGCGGATGCTATCATCTCGATGCCCAAGTTTGCATCAACTCTCAAACACATGTTAAGCAACAAGGAAAAGTTGTTTGAAATGGCTAAAACTCCTCTTAACGAGAACCGCTCGTAGATTATTCAAGAAGCTTCTGAAAAGCTTGGAGATCCCGGAAATTTCTCTTACCTTGTGTATTCCGGGGATGGTTGAATGCTTTGCCCTAGCGAGATCTTGGTGCAAGCATTAATCTTATGCCATATTCGATATGGAAGAAACTCTCTTAGGAACTCACTCCTACATGCATGACTCTCGAGCTTGTCGATCGTTTCCATATCCCGTCCTCTTGGCATTGCCGAGGACGTTTTTGAAAGTAGGAAAGTTCCATTTTCCGGTGACTTCGTGGTTGTTGATTTTGATGCCGATCATCGGGTTCCTCTCATTGTTGGTCGAGGATTCACGAGCGGGCGTGCTCTCATAGATGTATTTGAGCAAGAAATCACATTGCGTGTTGGTAACTAAGTTGTCACCTTCAACCTTGACCAAACTTGAGGTACTCCGCAAACTATGATTACGAATCGGTTAACCGAATAGATATCATTGATGTTGCTTCGATGAGTACTCTCAAGAAGTTCTTGGTTATTCTCATAATTACGTGAGTGGGATTCCACCACATCTTCTCGACCTATCATAGCCAATTCTACTCCTTCTATTACTCCGTTTGAGGGAAGCGATTTCATCTTAGATGAGATTGAAGCATATTTGGCTAGTGATTACGTACCTTGGGAAATTGATCACGCTCCAATTGATATTGAGGGGATATACTTCTTATTGAGAAGTTGCTCATTGATGATCCATCATCAACCCCTCATCCTAGTGATTCAATTCCGGTTGAGATTAATCAAAATAAGATTAACGGAGGAGATATTCTTCTTGAGAAATTGTTAAATCATGACACTTCTTCTCCTCTCCCTCCCATCAAGCTTCATAACGAGGAAGTCAATTCGGTTGAGAAAGCGAAGAATTTCACGAGGTTGAGCTTAGGACTTACCTCCTCATCTCGAGTATGCATTCCTTGAAGGTGATGATAAATTACCCGTCATTATTGCTCGAGATTTGAGTAAAGATGAAAAAGTGCTCTCATTAAAATCTTGAAGTCACACAAGCAAGCAATTGCTTGGAAACTCTCCGACATCAAAGGTATAGACCACGAGTTTTGTACTCACAAAATCTTGATGGAGGATGATTTCAAACCAGCAGTTCAACATCGAGGCGAGTGAATCCAAAATCCATGATGTTATCAAACAAGAGGTTATCAAACTTCTTGATCTTTGGATTGATTTACCCGATCTCGAGACGGTCCTTGGGTCGCCCAATTCATTGTGTCCGAAAAAGGGTGGCATTATGTTATCACAAATGAAGATAACGAGTTAATTCCAACTCGATTGGTTACGGATGGCGTGTTTGCATCGACTATCGTAAGTTGAATGACGCCACCGAAAAGACCATTTTCCTCTACCCTTCATGGACCGGATGCTTGAGAGATTAGCGGGGAATGAGTACTATTGCTTCCTTGATGGTTTCTCGGGTTACTTTCAGATCCCTATTGATCCACGGGATCAAGAGAAGACCACATTCACTTGCCCATACGGAACTTTTGCCTACAAACGTATGCCTTTTGGCTTATGTAATGCTCCCGCACGTTCCAACGATGTATGATGGCCATATTCCACGACATGATCGGGAAACAATGGAAGTGTTTATGGATGACTTCTCGGTCATTGGGGATTCTTTTCAATCATGTCTCTCCCATTTAGATAAAATGCTTCAAAGGTGTGAAGACACCAATCTTTGTCTAAACTGGGAGAAAAGTCACTTTATGGTCAAAGAAGGCATTGTCCTTGGCCATAAGATTTCTAAGAACGGGATTGAGGTAGATAGAGCAAAGGTCGATGTTATTGCTAAATTACCTCATCCTACTACCGTTAAGGGTATTAGGAGTTTTTGGGTCATGCCGGTTTCTATCGTAGATTCATTCAAGATTTTCAAAATCGCCTGACCTATGACCCATCTTCTTGAAAAGGATGCTCCTTTTATCTTCTCACCCGAGTGCATCGTAGCTTTTGAAACATTGAAGAAAAAGCTATCAAGCACCCATTCTCGTTGCTCCGACGGGACTTGCCTTTTGAGCTCATGTGCGATGCAAGTGATTTTGCTATCGGCGCAGTCCTAGGGCAACGAAGAAATAAGCACTTTCACCTATTCACTACGCAAGCAAAACTATGACCGAGGCTCAAACTCATTACACCACCACGTAAAAAGAGCTATTAGCCGTGGTGTATGCTTTTGAGAAGTTTCGGCCGTATCTTATATCGACCAAATGCGTAGTGTATACGGATCACTCGGCTCTTAAATATCTCTTTGCAAAACAAGATGCAAAGCCGAGATTGCTTCGTTGGATTCTCCTCCTCCAAGAATTTGATATCATTATACGTGATAAAAAGGAGCCGAGAATCTAGTGCGATCATCTGTCCAGATTAGAAAACCCTCACCAAGATGTTTTCGAGAAAAAGGAAATAAATGAAACATTTCCTCTCGAGACACTCAATGCGGTTTCTTTTCGTGGAAATTCTACCACCCCATGGTTTGCTGACTTTGCAAATTACCATGCGGGAAACTTCATTGTGAAAGGGATGTCGACCCAGCAGAAGAACAAATTCTTCAAGGATGTTAAACACTATTTCTGGGACGACCCTTTCTTGTTCAAAATCTGTGCGGATCAAGTCATCCGACGGTGTGTTTATGGACAGGAAGCTATTGATATTCTCACGACTTGCCATCTTTGGACCCACCGGGGCCATCATAGTCCAAACTACACCGCCAAAAAGGTGTTTGATTCGGGTTCTATTGGCCCACAATCTATAAAGATGCCCACGATTATGTCAAAACACGTGACGCGTGTCAACGTCATGGTAATATCTCTCAAAGGAATGAAATGCCACAAAATGCCATTCAAGTTTGTGAGATATTTGACATATGGGGTATTGATTTTATGGGGCCATTTCCTTCTTCTCGTGGTAACAAGTACATACTCGTGGTCATTGACTATCTCGTCAAAATGGGTTGAAGCAAAAGCTTTACCTACAAATGATGCCCGAGTAGTTGTGAAATTTTGAAAGCTCTCTTTGCCGGGTTTGGAACTCCTCGTGCAATAATCGGTGATCGTGGTACACATTTTTGTAATGATCAATTTGATCGTGTCATGCAAAAGTATGGTGTTACCCACCGTCTATCTCATCGCATACCACCCCAAACAAGTGGGCGGTGGAAGTTTCAAATCGTGGTATTAAAAGAATACTTGAAAGGACGGTGGGTGAAAATCGTGCATCCCGGTCGGATAAACCGGATGACACTCTGGGCTTTCGTGACGACTTACAAAACACCAATAGGGTGTACTCCATATAAGCTAGTGTACGGAAAAGCATGTCATCTTCCGATTGAACTAGAGCACAAGGCTTATCGGGCCTTAAAGCATGCAAACTTCGATATCTGAGACGGTAGGTGATCATAGAAAAGTTCAAATGAATGAACTAAATGAACTTCGTGATCAAGCTTATGAGAACTCTTTGATCTACAAGCAAAAGACAAAGAAGATCCATGACTCCAAGATCAAGAACCGCGTTTTCAACGTTGGTGATCGAGTCCTTCTTTTCAATTCAAGATTGAAGATTTTCTCGGGAAAGCTTAAGTCCTACTGGTGCGGTCCATTCACTATCGCTAAGGTTTATCCTTATGGTACCGTTGAGTTATCTCAACCCGATGGTCCTAATTTTAAAGTGAATGGTCATCGAGTTAAGCATTACTTTGGAGAGGACATTCCCCGTGGTTGTCCGGATTTACAAACATTCCCCATGAACCAATGAATGCGGGATCGAGTCAAGCTAGTGACTCGGTAATCAAAACATTAGCATGTACCATATGGGTTTTCACCCATAATTACATCTTCTTATCCCTTTCTACCACCCAAGTGTGGGGAGTTTTCCCACACTGTTGTATATTCTCATTCTTTCAAAAAAAAAAAAAAAAAAAAAAAAATCTTCTAAATAATGGCCGTAATATTTCCTTTCACGTTCTTTGTTTGGCATAACCGCGGTACTTTGAATATTGAGGGCAATATTCATTTCTAAGTGTGGGGGAATTCTCACGAATTTCATATATATTATCTACCCAATTCCGTTTTTGGCCAAATTTTTTTTTTTGGAGAAAGTGTTTTACACTTACTCAATTGGTTATCGATCCGCCATGTACGTAAGACAAAAGGATTAGCTAATCCAGAGCAAACGGCTCTTGGTAAAGATTTCTCAAATCCGTTTATATGGCTTGCAATTTGCCCAAAATTGTATGGTTCTTGACTCCCATCATCCTAAAAGATAATGAGTTGGCTAGCCCGCAAGATTATGGCTTGTGGTAAAGGCGATGGAAAATCCATAATTGGTAATCACTCACCAAAGATAATTCGATAATTTATCTAAGAGTTGGCTAGTCCGGATGGTACGGCACGGTAAAGACACATCAAATCCGTTATATGGTTTATGATTTGCCAATAAATCATCCGGTTATCGTTGTACCAAGATTCTTACTTGAATCAAAACAATTGGCTACTCGAGTGATGGCTTTTGGTAAAGAGTTTTCAAATCCATCAAGGTTTTCTCAAATCATTGCTAGGGACTAGCAATATCTCGATGTGGGGATTGATGAGTGTCCAAATACTCATCATTTTGTGTAATCTAAAGCGCAAAATCATCGAAACGCTCAAAACACATCAAAATGATCAAATTATCACAAATCAGTGTTTTATGTGTTTAAAATGCAAAATATCAAAATCGGATGAAAAATGATTCAAGTTTGCAAAATTGGCGCTTTAGTCCCCGAGTTTTAAAAGTTGTCAAATCTAGTCCACGGAATTCAAAATGTGGAAATTTATCATTCAAGGTCCCTGAAGTATTCTAAGTTGTTTAAAATGATCCTTGAATGATTCTTTGGTCAATTGGCAAGAAAGGTCCTCAAACTTTGGAAATTTACAAAATAGTCCTTGGACCTTTAAAATAGATTTTATGCAAAAGGGCCCTTGTTTTATCAATGTTTATCAAAATTGGTCCTTGTGAGAAGTTTGAAATGTTCACTTTCAGTCCCTCATGTTTGGTCAATTTACACTTTTGGTCCTTATTCTTAAACAAACCAAACGGATCAACATATATATATCTAAGGCCCAAATTCAACCCAACTACTAGCCCAACCCAACTGTTTTTGACCCTTGACCCCTTGAGCCTTGACCTCCAGTCCAAAACTAATTTTGACCCCAGCCACTACCCAATTTGGACCCCCTGTGTTATTAATACCACGGTCAAACCTAAGTCAAAACCCACCCTCGCGCCTAATACCGCCTACCACCAGTACTCTCTCCTCACACACGAAGCAAAGAAAACCGGACTGGTTTCTCCCATTTTCAACCCTTCTCCCATACCATGTCCCCTCCTCACCCTCTAAGCAACAAAAATTCTTAATTATCAAAACCAAACTCATTAAAGAAAAAAACCTGCTTGAAGAATTTTTGGCGCCAAACATCAAGGTGGACGGTTCTGATTCATTTAAGTGATCCAAGGGCTCTAGTTTGGTGGGAAAGTCTCAGAAGACATGTGGGATTGCTAAAAGTCTATAAAGATGAAGTGAGATGCAATGAATGAAGATATCTAGTGTAATTTTTAGTATTATTGTCGTTTTAGCTTATTTTTCAAGTCAAGTGTATGTTTTTATCTTAAAAACTCTGTATTTCAAGTCCTTTTGTTATAAAAAAGCTTTTGTGAACCTTTAATTCAAGTATCATATTGTATTTCGGTTTATGCAAATTTCTCATTTTATGCAAAATCTCTTGATAGATTAAATGTTGTTGTTTGTTGTTTGTATGGATTAGAATAGGTCACATAAGCTCCCAAATAGCTTTTATAAGCTATTAGAAACATTAAAAATCGTTTAGCTTAAAAAGTCAAAATCATCAAAATCCCATTAAATACTTGAAAATAAAAATCATGGTGAAAGGTACAAGAAGAAATTTGGAGCAAGGTTGATATTGGATGGCCTTGGTATAGTGCTTCTTGGGAAGCTATAGGAATTGTTTTCGGTCTTGGTTCTCAATATTAAGCTTGGAAGCTCTTGTAAGCATTTTAGCCAATTTGGCATTTCAACATTACACTAGTGTATTAGCTCTTAATCTGTTTCTATTTGTTTACTAGTCATAATTTAGTGTATCTAGGTTTTAAAATCGGTAGCTTGTTAATTTAAATTTGTGATTTGATAAAATTCCACTTTGTGATTAAGATTGTATTTTGGTCATATTTAAGTTTTATGTTGGAAGGGTGGTTGTTTTAGGCTCCATTAGTCATAACAATAGATTATATAAGGTCTAGAATCAAGTTCATGGTTTACAATTGTGTTTTGATTTGAAAAAGTTCATATGATCATCAAAAAGGGTGTTTGGTTTAGTGTACTCAAAGGTTCTTTGGACTTTGGCTTTGTTGGAAATCCATCTAAACAAGTCTAAACCACTCATACAAGTCATAAAACAAGTTCTAGTTCAAAGAAAAAGTCAAAAATCATGTGATCTTGGTTTATGCGGTCCATCGTTGGATTTTTCAAAAGTAGGATCTTGATTTTGTGTTCAAAAGTTGTTAATCTTGCTATATTCGGTCTTAAAACACCTTAACATAACATCATCGATGCTTTAGATCGATCAAATCTCATTTTGGTCAACTTTTGGTTTTCTCAAAAGTCAAAATTCTCAAAAGGTCGTTTTGAATAAACTTGGGAATTCCACCGAGGGCTTAATAGTGAGTTTCAGTTTATAAGCTTTTGGGGTATTGTAGTCTAGTTGGTATAGAAAATAGAAAATAATAGTTTTAGTTTCTTAGCTTGTTTGGTGCTTATTTAAGCGCTTATTGTGGACACCCCATCTCGCACATCCGCCTGTACGTAAACTGGTTCCATCTTGATAAGCTTGCATCAAGCTTATTACTTGTCCAAACTTTGAGTTCTCTGGTTCTTTGGAAAGCCAACTGGTCTTCTTGGATTGTCAAGTTTTATTTTTCACTTTGGAACTCATTTGGTAGGGTGCATTAAGCTTAAAGCTTGTCCCATTTTCGTGAATAAGCAAAGTGCTTATTGCTTATTCTTGGCTTGTCGGTGTGATTCTTGATATCATTTAGCCTCGGATCTGTTCATTAAGCTTGTTTAAATCCACTTTGAGCTTTTGTTTCAAGTTTCAAGCTTGTTTGAGCTTATTCCAAAAATAAGCTCATAAGCCAACCTGTTTGGCTTTTTTTTTTTAACTTGTGAATCTGCTTATTTGAGTTTTATAAATTTTTGTCTTTATTAAAGTTTCTTATTATTAGTATTTAGGTAGTTTTCAAAATAAAACCACCAAAACATCAATATAAAAATAGTGATAGCGTTTATTTAAGATTTTTAGCTTTTTAATTTTTCTTTTCAACTTATTAATAAGCAAATCTTGTTTTATAGTTTTCTTAGGTTTCGTCATCTTATAGGATTTTTAGAAAAGTTTGATTTTTCTTTATCTTTTAGTATTTATTATAATTATAAATAGTTATTAAATAATAAATAATTAGTAATAAATAATTAAAAGTCTAAAAATATATTTTCTGTTTTAAAATTAGTTTTATCATATTTTAGATTTTCAAAGTTAAAATTTTATTTTTCCAAGTTTATTTTCTATTTTCTAGTATTTAAGTGTATTTTAAATAATAATTAATTAGTAATAATTAGATAAAAGTGTGAAAATATATTTTAGTTTTAAAATTAGTTTTATAGTATTTTAGATTTTTCAGAATCATAAGTTTATTTTTCTAGCCTTATTTTGTATTTTCTTCCATTTTAGAGTATTTATTAAATAGTTAAAATAGTTTTAATTAATAATAATTAATTAAATAGTGTTAAAATTATTTTCTTTTTCTAATAATTTTCTTTTATTTTAGGATTCCAAAATGTCATTTTATATTTTTAGGTTTTTATTTCTTAGTTTTCACTTTTTATTTTGTGCGTCCGCGTAGTTTTAAAACTTACGTTTACGTTTCTTTGATCCGGTTGTTGTGCTTTCCAATTCGTGTCCAATTCCATTCCAAATCAATCAAGAGTGTAATTTCTAATCATAACCTTTATCCTTAGTGATCACTATCCTTAGTGATCATTCTATCTTCGAATCGTATTCTGTTTAACACACCATTGAGTCTCCTTGGGACTAAACGACCCGGAATCTCGGTGGTTGTGGTTTGTGATTCTCTCGATCTTAATTGCATTTATTGATTACGGTAAGTTAAGCATGTGAGGAAATTGGAGTAAGTCCACGAAAAATTTTGACTTCTGAAGTATTTACCTTGTTCCTTAACATTATTCTGTAATCCCTAAAAATCATTCTAGACCAATTAAAAACTCCTTGTTGAGAGAGACAAATGATAGCAGTGGCAATCTTAGAGGGAAATTCATCAAATCCAGTTGTCTTATTGCTTAAACACATGAGAATGGTATGAACTAAGAACTTTCATTGGGGATAAAACATACCTTTGTGAAACTTAAGTCTATCCCCTCTTCTCTCATACCTCATTTGCTCCAAGCCATCAAAAATCTCCTCATTCGTCATATTATCTACACCTCCAGCATCCTGAAACTTTAACACACTTCGAATCACCTCCTCTGTAATCAGAACCTCCTGTTCATCAACAACTGCTCTAATGACTTCTACTTCATCCCTCACTTGAAGCTCTGCCATCCACCAAAACTGATGAATGTATGATTTAAGGATGATTGGTTCAACAGTCAATGCATAGTGAATAGGGCTGTGTTTGATGAATTCGATCATGTCATGAAAACCTTCTGAGTGGTCATTCTTAACCAGGTATGCAACTAAGTTATGGGTTGTAGAAAATTCAGTCGCCATTGTCAGATGTGAGTTCGTGTGATGTGGGATTGTTGAAAATAAGAGTTGGGAGTGGTTAGGGTTTGTGTAGAGCGCCAATTGAGAGTGTTTAAAAGACCAATTTAACGATCGGCAGTGATTTGGGGAATAAATACGTTATCACCAGAATGTTTCAAAACAGCCCTTCTAGTTTCCACATTCATCAAAAACTCACTAGCAGTGGATTGCCCATAACTAGCAGTATTTCAAATAAACCAGTAGCGGAAATATCACTTGCACTCCAATCTTTTGACAAAGACTTCTGCTGCAAAATCTTTGGCAAATATAGTGTGATCATGCAATTGTTTGAAGAATACATAATTTACACTAATTTATTTATTTATTTATTTATTGTTATTTTTTAATCACTACTCCTAAAGCTCCAAACGATCCAAATGTACAAAGCTTCTTCAAAACGCATGACACAAACACAAACCAAACACTACAAACTTGTTAAGGTTAGCAGGACATAAAAAGAACTAGCAGTGTTTACAAAATATGCACTAGCAGTGCTTTTACAAGTTGTTAAGCACTTAGTCAAAAAGTCAACTCTAGTCATTTAATCGTCCCCTTTAGTCAAATACTTCATTAACTCCTTCAACAACTCACACCTTCCAAGCATTTAACCAACTGATCTCCTCTTTAAGTTTATTTAAGAACCATTTACCCACACACACACATATCACTTACTTTTCCAAAATCTCTTCTCTCTAAAAGCGCTATCACATAAACCATACTCCCAAATCATCAAAATGGCGGTACCCTAACACACCCATTGAGATCTCCTCGATTCAAGCGATGGTGGTGGGATTCCTATTTACCACCCAAAACACTACAATAGTAGTGAAACACCAACTCTGCTCCTGCTCCAGTTGGACTTTCATCCTTGTAACTTCCCCAAGAAGCTATTATTGAAGGCTCCAGTTTTGAGCTTAGTTTCATGCCCAGTTGTGTATCAGCATATGAAGACACATATGAAGAAATAGGTGGCACCTATAGAGTGTTGATAGTGGCTCCCCTTGCAGAAATTCCACCTCCAACACCACTTTCAGCTCCTCCTACTGCTCCAGCACTATAAGCTGCTCCTTCTAGTTCAGCACCACCAAAAAGATCTCAGGTGCTTGCACTCCCCAACCCAAGAGTTTGGTCTATGGTTGGAGGAAGGGGAAAACAAAGCATGCCAGACTTTGGAAGGGGAAAGAGGCCAAGGGAGTAGATGTTGTTTGAAGTAGTCTTTGAATGTTGTAGTCTTTTGATGTTATGTCTTTTGTAGTGATGATAGTATGGAAGTTTGTTGTGTAATTCTGCATCGTATGGAAGTTTGTTGTGTAATTCTGCATTTGTTGATGCAGATCCTTTAATGAATAAACTCCCATGTTTCCTTTTCTCTCTATTGCTACATACTTTGTGATTTGACTTTTTGATCTGCAAAATTGTTAGTGGGAACAAAAATAACAAGCAGTGGTTATAATTAAACTAGAAGTACTAAAATTTACCAATAGCATTACATTCTTTTTACAAACTTTTACAAAACAATTTTGAGACTTAGAGATTGATCATACCTATACTAACTACTAGATACTGAAACCTCCCCACATCAAAAGCTTTAGTGAGTAGATCAGCAACATTATAATCAATATGTATTTTAACCATTTGAATTAGCCTTTTTCTCATTACAATCTCTAATAAAGTGATGCCTTATCTCAATATGTTTAGGTCTAGAATGCAAAACTGGATTTTTAATGATGCATATTGTACTGTTATTGTCAATGTAAATCTTAGTATGCATGAAATTGTACCCAAAGTCCAACAATTGATTCTGAATCCAAAGCACTTGACCACACCAACTTGCAGCAGCCACATACTCAGCTTTAGTGGTACAATTGGCCATAATAGTCTGCTTCTTACACTGCCATGAGATAAGCCTGCTTCTAAAAAACTAACACCCTCCAGTAGTAGACTTTCTATCCAAACTAGCCCCAGCATAATCACTGTCAGTATAGGCCACCAAATCAAAAGGTGAATCCTTAGAGTACCAAAGGCCCAATTTAGGATGACCCTTAAGGTATCTAAAAATCCTTTTCACAACATTCATGTGTGATGTGTTAGGTGTAACGAAATCTTGCACACATCACGAAAACATAATATCGGCCTAGAAGCGGTGAGATACATCAAAGATCCAATCATGGATCTATCTGACTTCACATCAACTACGGGACTTCCATCATCGGTGCGATGGTTTACGTGTTTCCATAGGTGTACTTGCACTCTTGAGATCACGAAATCCAAACTTCTTCAAGATATCGCTACATATTTTATTGACTAATGAAGACTCCATCGGTCCTTTGTTGAACACAGTAGCCCCAAAAAGAAAGTGAGTTCACCCATAACACTCATCTGAAACTTATCATGCATAAGTTTCTCAAAATCCTTGCACAACTCCCTATTTGTTGAGCCAAAGATGATGTCATCAACATACACTTGAACCAGCAATATATCATTCTTGAGCTTCCTTATGAACAATGTCTTGTCAATCAGTCCTCTCTTGAAACCATTGTCCAACAAATAAGTAGAAAGGCAATCATACCATGCCCTTGGAGCTTGATGCAACCCATACATAGCCTTTTTCACCCTATAAACCTTATCAGGATGATCAGGATCTTCAAAACCAAGAGGTTGACAAACATAAACCTCTTCATCAATAGTACCATACAAAAAGGCACTTTTCACATCCATTTGATACACCACAAAATTTTTGAATGAAACATATGCCAAAAACAATCTTATAGCCTCAATTCTGGCAACTGAGGCAAACACCTCATCATAATCCAAACCTTCAGTTTGTGTATATCCTTGAGCAACCAACCTTGATTTATTCCTAACCACAATCCCCCTTTCATCCCTTTTATTTCTGAATACCCATTTAGTTCCAATAGCCCTCTTGCCATTAGATAGATCAACCAATGTCCACACTGTTGGGTTCAGTAAATACCCAAACCCCTTAATCTAGGATTTGAATAAAAAATAGCCCAAGTGTCTAGTCCGTTAAACACTAACGGTCCTTTGAGTGCATAGTCTCTCGGTGAGCCATCTTCGAGATACTCGATGCGAGGAAACAAGATAGTCTCTCCACTCGGCAGGTGGAACTTAAAGGATGAAGGCGAGTCAAGAAGAAGATGGTGGATTCGGTGGTGATGGCAATAACTCTTTGAATCCTAAGACTCTCTCCAACTACTTACAATGAAGACAAACTAAAGTAGAAGACTAAAGGATGTAAGGCGAAGAATGGCGGGACAAGGCGGGATAAGTTTGAATCGAGATAAGGCGAAGTCCTTATCAACCAAAGTCAACTTTCTACGAATAGCAAAGATCGGGCTCGGTGTCATCAACGACCTTAGGAAAGCGATCTTGTCTCTTACCTAGAATAGCCTTTGTGCAGAGACAAAATGCATCGATATTTTGTCTTCAGTAAGATGTCGGTTTGTCACTTAGGAAAGAGTTAAATCTCATACATGTATAAATAGCATAAGAGATTGAGTGAAAAGGTTAAGCTTGTAAATTGTAAAACACACATACGCATGAGCCATCTTTTCACTCCTCCAAATCTAACTTAATCACGAGATAGCTCGGTGGGTTCTAAGAGTTGTCCTCGGACTTAGCCCGAGCTTAGAGAGTCACCAAACTTTGTCATTTCAATCCCAGTACTATTCATAAGTACTTGGGTAGCGTATTCTTTTGATTGATTTTAATAAAGAATATGATGTTGAAAATTACTTTGTGTGTTTTACTTATGTTAATTTCGGTCATTGTTCACTTTGTTAACTTGTTTTATATTCTTAAGCGCTTTTAAACAATAGTGAGCAGGGAACAACAAGTGGTATCGAGCAAGGCTAATTATAAAACTCTTTTTAGGCCGCTCTAAATGTTTTAAATTAGGATCCTAAAATGGTGAAATTGATGTACCCCAACTAGTCGACAAAAGGGTGGAGCTTATTAAATTGTTGCCTCTAGACTTGAAGTTGGCAAATTCAACAAATGGAAAAAGCGAATGCTTTGCTATTTGATTGGAATGGAACCTTATTATATCAAGTGTATAAATGAAGGTCCATTTGTCCCAAAGGCTGCTGAAGGTTTGCCTAAACACGAAGCTCGATGGACTCGGGATGAAAGGAGAGTGGTCAACCGGGACCAAAGACTCAAAAGTATCATCATATCATGTCTTCGATGATATTATGGAGTCTGTTATAAATTGTAGTCTGACTAAACAAACTGGGATGACCTGGTCCACGGTCATGAAGGTCCATCGATACCAAGGAAAACAGGATAATGGACACGAAACTTGAGTATAACACCTTGAGGGCTAAGGACTCGAAACTCTATCTCAAACTTACACCCGATACAAAACTCTTTTAAATGAACTTTCAAATGATGGTGTTAAGTTATCAAACATGAAATCAATGTTGGTTTTGTTAATAGTCTCCCACGAAGTGGTTGCATTTCTCTTGGGGACTTAGGAATGCTAATCATATCCGAATCTTGAGCTTCACGAAATTTATGGGAAATTTGTCTATGAGGAAAACCTCATCAACAGACGATACCGACTTAAAGAAGTCTCGGAAGTCAAGAAGACCACGACCACCACCTCATCACCAATATCAACGCTTTCTTTTCTAACAATGTGGTTCAAGATTTCCAAGAAAACTCGGATGATGAGCGATGAGAGATCAAGTGAGAGTACCTAAATGACTGAGCGGTGAATTTCGTGAAAGGGCACTCCTTGCTAACTCTCGAAGGTTTATAAAAGAAACAATGGTTTTCAAGCTGCTAAAGCAATCGAAGACTTGAATGCTTTAAGTGTAATAAAAGAGGCCATTTGCAAACCATCGTGGTCTAATCGGTCTTGAGTGCTTTAGCAAATTTCAACCAAAGATTTATCGGTCTCATCAAAATTTTCAAAACAAATCGACAAAAACAAAGCGTGGTTTTGAAGCTAAATACAAGAAAGCAAAAGCTAAGCTTGCATTGCTTGAGGCCGATCCCTCGAAACAACAAAAGTGTTCAATGCATGCGGGGTAAAAACAAGGGCCTCGTTCTTTGAAACCTTCGATTGGGATGAAGAGCCGGTCTCATCGATGATGAAATGGTGTAAGTCGAGCTGCGATGGCCCTCTCGAAGAGGACAAGCTAGGCGTTGGAAAGAATCATGCCGGGAATGGAGAATGGGTCAATATCACAATGAAGAAGGTAAATATCTTACTTTCTATGGATGATGACTACGATTGTGATCTTATATGAATTATCTTAATGTTGACCTTAAGTTCGTAGAAGAGCAAAGGCGAATCTTTTTCAAAATACAACAAGCTAAGTTTTGAATTAAACAAGTGTAGGGATGAGCTGCTTATTTTAAAGCAAGCTAAGCTTGAGGCATCACTTTGCAAATTCAAAACACCGAACTAGTTAAAAGAAAGGGCTCTTTAAGGCGAACTTAAAAGGTTCAAGATATTCTTGATAGTTGAATTTGCTAAGAATCCCGGGGTCTTTGATCTTGTGGGAGCCCCAGCGACAAGAAGAGAGTTTTAGGTGAAGATCATCTTCGACTCTCAACAAAGATTAGGGTCCTAAGCCATTTGTTTACGGTGGTATGATTACCAAGTATGATGACCGATTCAAGCCCAATGATTGGATTGATCGGGTTAATTCGATAGTAAGCTTCTAATTTCGATTGGAAGGATTCTAGAGCACGAAAGCCAAGCTCTAAAGAGCATGCTTGGACTCACGATGTGCCCGGTGGTCTTGAACACATCTCGAGTGCAAGCGAATCTCAAGCACCGCTTCCTCCACTGAAACCTCTTGGTCTTGCACCAAGCTCGAGCTTACTCCATTACAATTCAATCCTCACTCACCAAAGAAAGGTCGGACTTGGTAGAACCATCCTAAAAGACCATGAGAACCAATTCAACAAGAATATACTCCTCTGAGACTTCAACATCCTCTGTCCCCACCGAAGGCGACCAAATTCGACCGGATCGAGCTTGTGAGGAAGTCGTGAAAATATGGAATCCATCAAAAAGCTCTGATTTAATCAAGGAAACTAAGTCGACCTCATCTAGCTCATCAAAGTCAAAATCCATCAACAAACCCAGCGAAGTGTGAGCTATGTCATTACACGGTCACACTCTCGACAAGCGCTATAGAATCCTTTTTGTATGATTTGCAAAAGGATGATCACGAAGCTATGAGACCACTTACGGTATGTAAGTTACATCGATAAAGCAAACTATACCAAAGTAGGTCATGAGTATGCTTCATCCTCCAAAGCTGCTCCTAAGAATAGAGCAAAACCTTTTCCTCTCGTGCCCTCACTTTGTGGGTTTAATGATCATCATCGGGATGATTGTCTCATGAACACATCTTTGTGATATATGCGGTAATCCGACTCATGAGACATCCCAACATGACAATGTCATTCATGCAAGGAGAGGTACAAAACAACCCAAAATCACTGAGTCATCCTCAGTCTCTAAATGCAAAACACGTGGTAGCACAATGCACTCAACCACCGACCATGAGTCAATTACCAAATTCAAAGAGACCTTGAGACCCAAGCCCACTAGTAAGTGGGTCACTAAGAGAAACTAATTGGTTTACTACTTGTGCGAGACACGCATGGGAACCTATTTGGCATCTAGGCGTTGGATGCTCAAGAAGCATGGTGGTGTGAAGGAGTATCTGCACAAGTATGTAGAGGAACCGGGACCCAAGGTAGTATTTGGTGATAACTCATCATGTCCCAACTGAAGGTTATGGTTCGATGGCGCAATGGAATAGTTTTCTCTAGAATAGCTTATGTCAATGTTCTTAAAAATAATCTCATCAGTATCAGCCAACTATGTGATGCTAAGTACATTGTGCGATTCAATGACAAACAAGGTACCGTCTTCAATGCCAATAAAGAGGTTGTGTTGATAGCTCATAGGAGAGATGATGTTTATGTGTTAGACATGTCAACACTCTCCCAAGATGGAACTTGCCTCTTTGCTAAAGCCACTGAAACTATCAATTGGCTGTGGCATAAGAGACTCACACTTAAACTTCAAAACCTCAACAACTTGGCAAAACAAAACAAGGTCCTTGGCTTACCATCACTTGGTTTTGCAAAGACAAACCATGCACCGCCTGTGAAAAAGGTAAACACCACAAAGCATCATTCAAAACCAAACAAAATTTCTCCATCAAAAAGCTGCCTTCACCTCTCGCACATGGATCTCTTTGGACTGTCGGTCCCGGATCAATCCGGCATGAGAAGTATACACTTGTCATTGTTGATGAATTCTCAAGATACACTTGGATATACTTTCTTTCCAAAAGAGTCGAGGCGGTGATACGATAATGTCATTCATCGGGAAGATTGAAAACAGAATAACATTCTTGTAAAACAAATCGAGGCGAAAATGGTCTTGAGTTGAAATCAAGAGCTTGAGAGTTTACGTGATGAAAAGGAATTTCTCAAAATTTCTCATCTCCTTATACCCACGAACAAAATGGGGTTCTTGAAAGGAAAAAAGAACTCTCATTAAAGTGCAAGAACCATGTTAAATGGCTCGACCTCTCAAAGTATTTACGGGATGAAGCGGTCAAAAGCACTGTTACACTCAAAACAGGTCAATTATTGTCAAAAGACATAATAAAACCCCATATGAGATCTTCAGGTAGACTTCGACATCGGCTATTTTCATGTGTTTGGATGTCCTATGTTCATTCATAACCACAAGGATCATCTAGGCAAGTTTGATGCAAAAGGCGATGATGGATATTTCTTAGGCTACTCACCGATCTCCAAAGCCTTGTGATTTTTAACACAAGGAGACAACAAGTTGAGGAAACCTTTCATGTCACCTTTGATGAAAGTGATGAAAGCATCGGGTTCACCAACACCTCGGTCAGGAAATAGGAATTGATGACTCATCAAGATATGCTGCAGACAGTACAACACGAATTCAATTCCTCATATCAAGCTAATGTCGACATCTCATTTATGTCTTACCTCACAACCTTCCCCAACCAACTATCGGTGAATTCATTGATGATCAATCAATCCCTCTTGGGATAGGTATCTTGAACCAAATGTTCGGGAACACGTGATTCAAGAACCCCAACTGAATAAGACATCGCAGATACTCTTAATGATTACGTGGCTCAAGCACCGAACTCACTCACGAGTCTCCGTGACCTCTTCAAGCTCGGATCTTAGACCACAAAGTAAGTGGACAAAATCTCGGGACATTGAGCTTATAAACATTATTGGTGAACCCACCGAGGCATGCTCACTAGAAGCATGGTGCTAAGTTGCTTCGGCTTGACCCAATGAATGTCTATATCTTGATTACCTATCATAAATAGAACCCAAAAGTGTCATTGAGGCTCTAAAGCACCCAAGTGGGTTCGGGCTATGCAAGAAGAATAATGTTTGATAAAAACAAGGTCATGACCTTGATCAAATGTCCTCGGGATGTCGTTGTCATAGGAATGAAGTGGGTTTTCGAAACAAAGCGATAAGCAGCAGCATCATTAAAAACAAAGCAGACTTGTAGCCAAGGTTACAATCAACAAGAAGGCATTGACTATGATGAGACATTTGCTCTGTTGCAAGAATGGAAGCAATCGAATCTTCCTTGCATATGAAACATACATGAACTTGAGGTCTACCAAATGGATGTTAAAAGTGCATTCTTAAATGGTGATATCAAGGAAGATGTATATGTTCACTAACCTCCGGCTTTGAGAGTAGTGAATTCACGACTATGTCCGTAAGCTTGACAAAGCCCTTTATGGACTTAAACAAGCTCCAAGGGCATGGTATGAAACTCTCTCGACCTTCACGATACAAAACAAGTTTGTCGGAGGAAAGATAGACAACACTTTGTTTGTCTATAGAACACAACGGATGTGATCTTGGTCCAGTGTATGTTGATGACATCATCTTTGGCTCAACAAACTACAAACTTTGCAAGCAGTTTGAAAAGCGGTGACTAAGAAGTTTGAAATGAGCATGATGGGTGAACTCATACTTTCTTGGACTACAAATCGAGCAAGCGATAAAGGAATCTTCATCGGTCAAGAGAAATACACAAGAAATCTCTTGAAGAAATATGAGATATCTCGAATGTGCCTCGGTGAAGACACCAATGGTCCCTCCTAACAACCTTGGACTGATCTCATGGCAAATCGGTCAATCAAACCCATTTCGGAGGATTATTGGCTCACCGATTGTCACACCCCAATTTACTGTTTTGCGTGAATTGAATTCACGGGATTTGTTGTCATAGCACCACATCACAGTTATATTGAGCGACCTAAAGTGTCGTTTTAAAAAAACACATCGTTGGATATTTCATATAAAATAATCAGTACAACATCGGTCCCAAAAGGTTTACAAAGTTTGCGAAAATACATCCATGTTACAAATCAAGCGATGTTTTGAAATAAAGTACCATAATGTACATAATGTAAGTCGGCCTTGTGACTCAAAATGTAGGTCCCTAAACCATGTCATGATGAATGCCTCGATTACGAAAATACATTGCTAAAAGCGGTCAACAATAATGTTGGTGAGAAATCATAGGTTTATGTAAATGTTTTATACGACTACACAAGTATAGACCATGCATGACAATCAAGTCACGTAAAAATAATGTTACAATTGCTCTAAGCCCATGACCCGAAACTAGGCATTCAATAATGTATGCCCTGCAGAGTGTTTGCGAGACAACTCCGTAATACCATCAAATGAAATGCATCCGTTTGCCTAGTTGGGATTCACCAACCCGGATGGGCGTCACCCTCGATAGATCTATCCACTCATCCTCGCTTCAAAGATTAACGGTTCATGTTCAAGTAATGGGGACTTTCAAATTGGCATATCACGGTAACTTAAGCAATGTAATGAATTTAACATACTTGGTATCGTACAAAAAAATGTAGTGCAATGTATTCTCCCGTGGGTTTGAAAATAATCGAAAGCATGTAAAGCGGGGCTATGAAAACTCACTTGGATAAAGCGGAATAACGGCAAAAGTGAGTACACGAGGTTTATAATGTGATCGTCAGCGGGACCTATTACGAATGATATGATATGTCATGAGTTGCAATGTAATATTATGCATGCGCCGTATGTTATTTATACCATTTACGGGTTTGAAAATATTACTTGTCGTCGAAAAAATACTCTTTTGACGTCTTGACCCTTCAAAAATGACTTCACATGTTTTTACGTCAAAATGTCATCCTACAATGGTTTTATAATGATTTTTGGTGAAATTACCACTTTTCGTCGCAAAACAATGTCGTCGGAATTTTCATGAAATCAACAAAAATGGCTCCGGAAAAGTAGTCGTAAAATAGTGTACGTCGATCGTTAGAGAACGAACTCGACGGTTTTGGAAAGTTTGTATCGATATCTAAAAGTTTCAATTCAGGAGTTTTCGTCCAAAAGGTCTCGATCATAAAGATATTAAAGGCTAAAGATGGTGGTTTTTGCTATTTGTGTGCAGAAAATAAGTTTCGGCCAATGTTTGAACATCCGTAAATAATTTACCATAACTCCGCTTGACAAACGGCTTTTTGTTTTGAAAAATATGGCGGTGAACTTGATTTTACTAGAAGACAATTTGTTCCAAAAGTTTTGCATCATAGTTAAAAGCGCATAAACATAGCCCTTACGGCTAATGAAATACTTGAATCGTAGAAATAATATAATTTTTGAGAAAATAATAATTACGGCAACTTTATAAAAGCGTGCATATATTTGTCGTTTCAAATCCGTTTTCTACGTAAAATATGTCCTTAGCCCGTATCAAGTAAACTAATATATTTTTGATAAGTCGAAATAATTTGTGAAGCTTAAGGCTCGTTTTGACCGAAATATGTAAAACTGCATGCTGAAATTTTCGAAAAATGTACGTTTAGTCGTCAAACTTTAAAATTCACCACGGCCGTTATAACTCCGTTTTATCCGTTCAAAAGGCCACGGATTCGTTTTAAAGTATATTTTCTAAATATCAAGGCCAAAATTTCGTACTAACTGTCGGATTTTCCAGAAATTCGAATTAAGGACAGAACCAAATATATAGTTATCGAAAATAGTTTTTCTCGGACAAAACCTATTCTAATCCCTTCAAATCAACTCCAAAACTAATCTAATCCTACCATACACCTTCTTAGGGTGTCATGGGTTCCTAATCACCATCAAGACCAAAGATTACCATGGGAATATTTATAGGATGACCATAATTATATTTATAACTCAAAAATCATAAGAAAATGGTATAAATCACATAACATGCACAATAGCTCCAAAAATGAAAAGAAACATATGAAAATGAAGAGGAAACATAAAAATGATAAAAACATGCTTACAAGTGATAATGAAGAGGTGTAAGTAACAAGGATTAACTTAAATATCCTTGGTTTTATTTCAAAACCATATAAAGGATATAATCTAGGTTGTAAACACTTGATTTAGCAAAAATCTTGATCCCTTGTGCTCTTGTATGTGTGACCGGTTTATGAAGCCAAGAAGAGAGAAATGAGACTTTTCTAACACTTGTAACTATGAGAAAATGAATGTGAAATAATTGTATAAGACTTTAAGTAAAAGTGAATTATTAGAAGACATGAAACCATGCCACATTAATTACTCCCTTCCCCTTGGTCGACAAGGGGTATGTAAGATATTGTATTTTTTTTAAAACTTTACTTAAATATATATTTGTATGACTTTGTAAAATGTATAAGTAAAATGTGTAGTTAAAAGTATAAGTAATGATAAATGGAGATTTTTGGTACAAGTAACTTTTAAGAGTCAAAATAGATTGTATTGAGATGATAAAAATTGTAAAAATACTTTCCTTGTGAAAATTGAGTGATAAAATAATTATCGTTATAATTTTTAAGAAAGCACGTAATAATTAAACTTTAACGATTAAAATACCAAATAAATTTGAAACACTAGGAAAACTAAAATATAGTTTTATGATCTAAATGCAAGTTTAAAAATACCTCGGGATCATTTTGAAAGTAACGGGTTAAATATTCAAAATAAAAACTCACGCGATAAAAATTATTAAATATAAAAATTACGCGATAAATGTGAAAATGAAATGTCGTGAATGTACTAATGAGATGCACATGATGTCAATGAAATGTAGACTAATCTTAGTCCATATGAAATATACGTGATGTCATGATCATGAATTCGCCGCTAAACCTCAAGGTTACGCAATTTGAAACAAGTAAACCAAGTTTACTAAAAATGTTGAAATAATGAGACATGAGCGTAATAGAAATGACACGAAATACGGGTTGTCACATTCGCCCATCAAAAGGAATTCATCCACGAATTCAATCGTTATTAGGTCTAACGGTGTCGGAAAAGATGTGGATACTTGCGTCGCATCTGGTCTTCCGTTCCCAAGTAAACTCGGGACCTCGTCGAGAATTCCAACGAACTTTCACAATCGAATACGACTGTTTCAGCTGCTTGACCTCGCGGTCCATGATTTCTCTGAGGTTCTTCCACAAAATTGAGTTTGTCGTCAAAGTGAACTTCGTCGATGGAATAACGAGCGATTAAATCGAAAGACTTCTTAAAGTTTGAAACATGAAACGTGTTGTGCACATGGCGAGTTACGGTGGAAGATCAAGTCGATAAGCTACGGACCAACTCGGCTCAAAATCTTGAATGGTCCAATGTATCTCGGGTTTAACTTTCCACGTTTTCCAAAGCATACCACGCCTTTCAAGGCGATACTTTCAACATAACTTTGTCACCCACTTGAAATTCCAAATCCTGCGTCTAACATCCGCATAACTTTTACCGTCGGCTCCTTGCGGTTACGAGTCTATCACAATTTGAGCGATCTTTTCGGTGGTTTCCGTACCATTTCGGACCGGTGTTGTTGTCGTCTCCTACCTCGGCCCAACAAACGGTGATCGGCACTTCACGACCATAGAGTGCCTCGAATGGTGCCATCTTGATCTTGGTGTGATAACTATTGTTGTACGAGAATTCAATCAATGGCAAATGGTTAGCCCAACCATTTCCAAAATCAATCACACATGCTCTTAGCATATCTTCTAATGTTTGAATGGTCCTTTCACTTTGACCATCGGTTTGTGGGTGATATCTTTGTGCTCATCTCTAACGGTTCGAATGAATCTTGCAATGAATTCCAAAGTTTGAAGTGAATCGACTATCTCGCCGGAAATGATAGAAATCGGTGCTCCGTGCCTCGAGACTATTTCCTTGACATAAAGTCTAGTGAGTTGCTCCATGGAATAAGTCTCTCTGTCGGTATGAAATGGGGTGACTTGGTAAGGCGATCAACAATTACCCAAATAGCGTCGTAACCTCCGATGTCTTAGGAAGTTTCAGTAACAAAGTCCATAAGTAATGCGTTCCCATTTCCATTGAGAATTTCCGGTTGTTGGAGTAATCTGACGGTTTACGGTATTCGACTTTTACCTTAGCGCAGTAAGACATTTGCTAACGTCGTGGCAATTTCCGCTTTCATGTTCGGCCACCAATAAAGCTTCTTAAGATCTTGATACATCTTATCCGATCTGGATGAATAGAATACTTTGACTTATGCGACTCATGCATAATCAATTCTCGTATTCCGCCATACAATGGAACCCACATTCTATCTTTGAAACATAGAACTCCATACGCTCTCTTTACAAAACCATTTGCTCTCGGGCATACCATAAAGTTTTTCACTTGGTCGGTTTTCCTCCTTGAGTGCTTCTACTTGTGCTTCATGGATTTTCGATGGTAAAGGAGAAATAATCGTCATTCAATGATCGAACTCTTAAAGGTTTAGGTCTCTTTCCGACTAAGAGCATCGGCCACAACATTGGCTTTTCCGGGTGATACTTGATTTCACAATCATAGTATTTGAGTAATTCCAACCAACGACGTTGCCTCATGTTAAGCTCTTTCGATCAAGAATATATTGCAAACTCTTGTGGTCGGTAAACCTTTGTGCACCGATCCGTAGAGGTAGTGTCTCAAATCTTGAGTGCAAAACTACGGCTCCTAATTCGAGATCATGAGTGGTGTAATTCTTCTCATGAGTCTTAAGTTGTCGAGAAGCATCGCTATCACCTTCTCGTTTGCATTAAAACAGCCCAAGTCCTTTATGCGAGCGTCGCAATATACAACAAAGTTCTCAATGCCTTGGGTAGTGCCAAAATTGGCGCCTCGCAAAGTTTTGCTTTAACAAGAAAAGCGGTTTCTTGTTTCTTTCCCACTCGTACTTCTTGTTTTACGTGTCAACTTGGTCAAAGGTCTAGCTATCTTGAAAAACCTTGATGAACCTTCGATAATACCGGCTAGTCCTAGAAATTGTCGGATTACGTAGGATTCGTTGGAGTAGCCCAATCTTTCACGGCTTCAATCTTTGCGGGATCAACTTGTAGTCCTTGACTATCAATGATGTGACCAAGAAATTGCACTTTGTGGTTCCAAAATCACATTTGAAAACTTGGCATACAACTTCTCATTCTTGAGTAGCCTTAAAATCGTCCTTAAATGTTCTTCGTGCTCTTCTTTGCTCTTGGAGTAGATTAATATGTCGTCGATGAACACAATAACAAACTTGTCCAAATCGACACAAACTCTATTCATGAGATCCATGAATACCTGGGTGCATTAGTCAATCAAGCGGCATCACTTGAAACTCGTAATGACCGTAGCGTGTTCTAAATCTTTGTTTAGGAATATCCTCTTCCGAACTCGAAGGCGATGATAACCCCGAAGAAGATCAATCTTGGAATAAATCTGGAACCTTGCGGTGATCGAACAAATCGTCATTACGGGGGTGGATAACGATTCTTCACCGTTAACTTGTTCAATTCTCGATAATCTATGCACATTGGAAGGATCCATCCTTCTTCTTCACAAACAAGACCGGTGCTCCCCAAGGCGAGAACTCGGCCTAATGAATCCTTTGTCTAGAAGCTCTTGCAATTGATTAGACAACTCTTGCATTTCGGATGGCGCTAAGCAGTGCGGTGCTCGCAGATCGGTGCGACTCCGAGCACTAAGTCAATTTGAAACTCTACTTGGCGTGCGGGTGGAAGTCCGATAAATCCTCGGAAACACTTGAGAGAATTCACGGACAATAGGAACATCTTCAAGTCGCTTCTCCTCGACTTTTCTCGGTTACATGCGCTAAGAAAGCAAGACAAACTTTCTTAATGTACTTCTCCGTTTTGATACTCGATATGATGCTAATTCGAGTTCCGCCTGCTCCCCACGAATAATCAAAGTTTCGCCATTGTAGGGAAGATGTACAACTTTCTCATCACAAATGATCTTTGCGCGATGCTTAGATAACGATCCATGCCTATGACGACGTCAAAACTACCAAGCTCTACGGGCATGAGGTCTACGTTGAATGGATGATTAAGAAAATTGAATGTGCAACCGCGAACAATGGTGTTGGTGCAAACTACGCTACCATTAGCTAATTCGACGGTGTATGATATGTCTAGTGTAGTTGGTTTAATGTTGAGCAAAGGTGCAAATGCGGTGACACAAAACTTTTATCGGCACCGAATCAAATAAAACTGGCGTAACGATTATTGAGAAGGCGTACCGTTATGACATTGGTCTTCCCTATCTTCTCCGCCTCCAATGGCGTAAACCCTTCCTTGAGCCATACCTCCTTGATTCGGATTTGCTTGATTCTTTCCTTCTTACAATCCCTCTTGTAGTGTCCGGTTCCCATAACCAAAACATGTAACCTTTGGTGCCGTGCAATCCCTAATACGGTGACCAACTTTCTTACAATTCTCACACGGATCGGGACATCGACCGGTTGTGGTGACTCAAACACTTATTACACTTGGCAAAACCCCGAATATCCTTTTCCTTCTTTTTGACCAGCGGCATAAACCTTAGCAACCTCTTGCCTTTTGGCGGTTGTTGAGTAACATTCTACCCCTAGTGTTATCCCACTTGCGCTTGTTGTTATTATTGTTGTTGTAGTTGCCTCGGTTGTTGTTGAAGCGGTTGTTGGGGTTGTTGTTGTTGTTTCGGTTGGTGGTGGTGTACTTTCCTCGCTTCACCACTTGTGCCATCAACACGAGTAACTCGAATAGCTTCCTCGATTGTTTGTGGATCGAGCGATGTAACATCTCCTTGAATCACCGGAAGTCCCAGATAAAAGCCTCTAGCAACTTTTCGTTATCGAAACCATGGGCGGGCATAATGCGGCTAATTCTCGGAATCTCCGGATGTATGTGTCGATATCATAGCCAATCGTGACCAATTCATAGAACTCCGTCTCTAACTTTTTGATTTCCGTTCGAGGACAAAACTTCTTAGTCACCAAGCCTTTAAATTCCTCCCACGTAAGCTTAAAAGCATTCTCCATACCAATCGGTTGGCGTATGAATTCCACCATGACAACGCTCCATCGAGCAAAGTGCTCGTAGCAAATTTGACCTTCTTGTCATCAGGACGGTTACAAAGCAAAAATACCGATTCCAACTTTTCAAACCATCTAACCATTCTTTGTTGCTCCTCGGTACCTCGGAACTTAGTGGGTTCGGCACTTTTGAAATCTTTATGCGAGCATTTCTTAACCCCGGATCCTCCGGCATTACCGATTCTGTGACTAATCTAGCGGCTTCATGCGCCGCATGGCCTCGGCGGCAAGCACCAGCTTTTCCGTTCAACTCTTAAAGCATTAGCAATACTATCATTCACTAACTTACGAATTCTTGCTTGGGTCATTTCAACTGTAGCTTTCTTGATTGCCATAACTCTTCAAAATCACAAGATGAAACAATCATGAGAACTCGTAAGTTGAAACAACCATCATACAAATATATCCACAACCACAACATGCATAAAATAAATGGAATCACAACGGAACAATAACGAAATATCACAAATATAATCACAACACACGTGGATAATATACATGAAAATTTAGGCCTACATGGACCGATATCATAGATAATAATAACCATTCCTACATAGTAGAGTCACTACTTGATACATTTGTTTGTACAACAACCAAAATACAACAAGTTCTTTAAACTACGTCACACACCTTGTGACTAGGATAATAATGGTCAAAACTATACAATGACAAAGTCTAAATAAGGCACCTCATGGTGCTCGCGACCCTATCACGAAGATCGCGAAACGAGTAACCAAACTATCAACCAAACTCCTCATCTCATCCATCCGACCGCAAAGTAACAATACGCTCACGGGCTAAAGACAACTCACTGGTGACTCAGTAACTCATCTCGTGCCATATCGTACTGTCGAACAACTCGGGCATCTCCGCCTCAACTCCGTGATATGATCTCTATCCTCTATCATCTATCTCTTGAATACTACGATGAGATAAGTCAATGCAAACCGCCTAATATCAAACCCTCGACCTCCTCGTGATGGGCTCAATCCTATCACCGCGGTTCACGCAATCGTCAGCGTCAAACTATCAATGCGTATGCCGAGCATCGATACGGGCTTCTAATGCCTCGATAGAAGGCGCATCGTGCGATATCGCCCTAGAACTCTCGCCTAACTCAAATCTAGCGGGCGGCTCGGGCTCGATGGATGGTGGTGTCGGGATATCGAAGCGAGCACGCTTTTTGGGCGGCAAGTCCGATCTTGGTACAGGATCTCTAAGAAAATATGATGATGATGGTGATGATGGTCTGGCGGTGGTCTTGGTGGTGGTGATGGTGCGAGCAACGGGTTATAATTTGGGCTAATGTGAGGTGTGGGTGCGACTTAGCCGCCTCTCGAAGGTTCGGTCTCGATGTCGGTCATGATCGGTGGGAAGGCTGCGGTGGATCCAATGGAAGATACGATCTCGGTGGAATGTGATGGAACATCATCCATGATGGGGTTAGTTGGAACATCATCCGAGCTAGAGTCCGATGAAATGGTGATAGGGTGAGAATCGAAGACATGTGCTGTGACAACCGATGTGAAATAAATGTAAATAATCTCGAACAAAGTGTCGTGAATCGCATGAAAAGTGAATATGTACAATGATGAAATGATGAGATGCTATGATAATGTAGCTATAGTCTAGGGTCAATGATGCAACCTAGTTCTCTATAAGCGTAGCTCGGTACCAATCATCACACCCCAATTTACTTTTGCGGTGAATTGAATTCACAGGGATTTGTTGTCATAGCACCACATCACGGTTATATTGAGCGACCTAAAGTGTCGTTTTAAAAAAAACACATCGTTGGATATTTCATAAAATAATCGAGTACAACATCGGTCCCAAAAGGTTTACAAAGTTTGCGAAAATACATCCATGTTACAAATCAAGCGATGTTTTGAAATAAAGTACCATAATGTACATAATGTAAGTCGACACCATGACTCAAAATGTAGGTCCCTAAACCATGTCATGATGAATGCCTCGATTACACGAAAATACATTGCTAAAAGCGGTCAACAATAATGTTGGTGAGAAATCATAGGTTTATGTAAATGTTTTATACGACTACACAAGTATAGACCATGCATGACAATCAAGTCACGTAAAAATAATGTTACAATTGCTCTAAGCCCATGACCCGAAACTAGGCGTTCAATAATGTATGCCCTGCAGAGTGTTTGCTAGACAACTCCGTAATACCATCAAATGAAATGCATCCGTTTGCTGGTTGGGATTCACCAACCCGGATGGGCGTCACCCTCGATAGATCTATCCACTCATCCTCGCTCAAAGATTAACGGTTCATGTTCAAGTAATGGGGACTTTCAAATTGGCATATGCGGTAACTTAAGCAATGTAATGAATTTAACATACTTGGTATCGTACAAAAAAATGTAGTGCAATGTATTCTCCCGTGGGTTTGAAAATAATCGAAAGCATGTAAAGCGGGGCTATGAAAACTCACTTGGATAAAGCGGAATAACGGCAAAAGTGAGTACACCGGGTTTATAATGTGATCGTCAACGGGACCTATTACGAATGATATGATATGTCATGAGTTGCAATGTAATGTTATGCATGCACTTATGTTATTTATACCATTTACGGGTTTTGAAAATATTACTTGTCGTCGAAAAAATACTCTTTTGGCGTCTTGACCCTTAAAAATGACTTCACATGTTTTACGTCAAAATGTCATCCTACAATGGTTTTATAATGATTTTGGTGAAATTACCACTTTTCGTCGCAAAACAATGTCGTGAATTTTCATGAAATCAACAAAAATGGCTCCGGAAAAGTAGTCGTAAAATAGTGTCGTCGATCGTTGAGAACGAACTCGGCGGTTTTGGAAAGTTTGTATCGATATCTAAAGTTTCAATTCAGGAGTTTTCGTCCAAAGGTCTCGATCATAAAGATATTAAAGGCTAAAGATGGTGGTTTTGCTATTTGTGTGCGGAAAATAAGTTTCGCCAATGTTTGAACATCCGTAAATAATTTACCATAACTCCGCTTGACAAAGCGGCTTTTGTTTTGAAAATATGGCGGTGAACTTGATTTTACTAGAAGACAATTTGTTCCAAAAGTTTTGCATCATAGTTAAAAGCGCATAAACATAGCCCTTACGGCTAATGAAATACTTGAATCGTAGAAATAATATAATTTTTCGGAAAATAATAGTTACGGCAACTTTATAAAAGCGTGCATATATTTGTCGTTTCAAATCCGTTTCTCGTAAAATATGTCCTTAACTTCGTATCAAGTAAACTAATATATTTTTGATAAGTCGAAATAATTTGTGAAGCTTAAGGCTCGTTTTGACCGAAATATGTAAAACTGCATGCTGAAATTTTCGAAAAATGTCGTTTTCGTCGTCAAACTTTAAAAATTCACCACGCTTCGTTATAACTCCGTTTTATCCGTTCAAAAGGCCACGGATTCGTTTTAAAGTATATTTTCTAAATATCAAGGCCAAAATTTCGTACTAACTGTCGGATTTTCCAGAAATTCGAATTAAGGACAGAACCAAATATATAGTTATCGAAAATAGTTTTTCTCGGACAAAACCTATTCTAATCCCTTCAAATCAACTCCAAAACTAATCTAATCCTACCATACACCTTCTTAGGGTGTCATGGGTTCCTAATCACCATCAAGACCAAAGATTACCTTTGGAATATTTATAGGATGACCATAATTATATTTATAACTCAAAAATCATAAGAAAATGGTATAAATCACATAACATGCACAATAGCTCCAAAAATGAAAAGAAACATATGAAAATGAAGAGGAAACATAAAAATGATAAAAACATGCTTACAAGTGATAATGAAGAGGTGTAAGTAACAAGGATTAACTTAAATATCCTTGGTTTTTATTTCAAAACCATATAAAGGATATAATCTAGGTTGTAAACACTTGATTTAGCAAAAATCTTGATCCCTTGTGCTCTTGTATGTGTGACCGGTTTTATGAAGCCAAGAAGAGAGAAATGAGACTTTTTCTAACACTTGTAACTATGAGAAAATGAATGTGAAATAATTGTATAAGACTTTAAGTAAAAGTGAATTATTAGAAGACATGAAACCATGCCACATTAATTACTCCCTTCCCCTTGGTCGCCAAGGGGAAATATGTAGATATTTGTATTTTTTTAAACTTTACTTAAATATATATTTGTATGACTTTGTAAAATGTATAAGTAAAATGTGTAGTTAAAAGTATAAGTAATGATAAATGGAGATTTTTGGTACAAGTAACTTTTTAAGAGTCAAAATAGATTGTATTGAGATGATAAAAATTGTAAAAATACTTTCCTTGTGAAAATTGAGTGATAAAATAATTATCGTATAATTTTAAGAAAACACGTAATAATTAAACTTTAACGATTAAAATACCAAATAAATTTGAAACACTAGGAAAACTAAAATATAGTTTTATGATCTAAATGCAAGTTTAAAAATACCTCGGGATCATTTTTGAAAGTAACGGGTTAAATATACAAAATAAAAACTCACGCGATAAAAATTATTAAATATAAAAATTACGCGATAAATGTGAAAATGAAATGTCGTGAATGTACTAATGAGATGCACATGATGTCAATGAAATGTAGACTAATCTTAGTCCATATGAAATGTACGTGATGTCATGATCATGAATTCGCCGCTAAACCTCCAAGGTTACGCGAATTTGAAACAAGTAAACCAAGTTTACTATAAATGTTGAAATAATGAGACATGAGCGTGTAGAAATGACACGAAAGTACGGGTTGTCACATGCGATGTATCTAAGCGCTACTAGACCGGATATACAATTCTCGATGCATACAGCAAGATATCGATCAATCTAAAGAATCCCACCTCACTGCGACTAAAAGAATACTCGGTACAGAAGGAACCCCAAACCTTGGTGTATTATCCAAAGTGCTCGGGGTTTGATCTCAATGGTTACTCGATTACGATTATCTTTGGTGCAACATGGACGAAAAAAGTACCTCGGGGTCCTATCAATTTCTTGGAGGAAAAGCGGTTTGTTGGAGTGCTAAAACGCAACAATCGGTAGCTATGTCTTCGGTGAAGGCGAGTATGTGGCTATTGAGGATCTTTGCCAATGTCTTATGGATGAAAAGTCAACTCGGTGACTATGACATCCATTACAAAATGATACCCATCTTACGTGACAACACCATTGCAATTGCAATCTCCAACAACCCGTCCTTCATCAATGAACCAAACACATTGATATAAGATATCACTTCATCGGGGACCACATATAGAAAGGAGACATAGAACTCAATTTCATCCCCATCGAATATCAATGGTGATATCTTTACCAAACCCTTGGATGAACCTACCTCGAGAGAGGCGAAAGTTTGAATTGGGAATGCTTGATATAGAAAGTCGGGGCATGAAACCAATCTCGATAACGAAATGGTTCCTCTTACGAATGAAACCCATACTACCTCTCACCGAATGAGTAAGACTCATTCGGGGACCTGACGATTAAAATTGAGCATTGAATGAGTAACTAAATGATCCAAGTATCGATTACTTAAATGTCCTAGGTTGGTAACCATGCCAATTTAATATAGGAATATATGTCTCTTTGTCTTACTGTCAACCATATCAAGGGTCCCTCTCATACTTACCTCATCCCCACTTGGCATTAAATACCTCCTCTCACATAAAATATCTTATTGATATTTTATTACTGCAAAAGTGCACTTTTGCTGTGCACTACAACTGTTCCCTTGAAAACCGGGATTTTTACTGCGGGTAGTGGAGTGGTGGCATTAAATGTGGAAATTCAAACGTTTTCTAAAACCGACTCTAAATATTCCCATTTAAGCACATTTAACCCCTCTCACCACTCTATAAATACCCCCCTTCTCAACCATAAACACACACACAAATTGTTTTTGTAACAAAACTCTACTAAAATCTTTTCTCAAACTCAAAACTTTGTGTGTGCTTCAAGTTCTTCAAACCTCTTTCAGAAAAACCTTCATTGTAAACATTTACAAAAGATTTTTCATCAAAACTTAAGAGATTCAAAAAATTCTTTTGACTGTTCTTGTCAAGTTTTTCTCAAAACCCTAAAAACTTTCAAATGGAAATGGCAAGAACTCAATCTCTTCATATGCACACATGGGCGGGGATCTTACTAATGTTGAATTTAAAACCAATAATGTCATAGGCAATTTTGAATACCCAAAATGTCGACCTATAAAGACATTATGAAATTTTGTTTAACCGCCCACTAAAAATGCCTTTGTTCGGTGTCCTCTATTGTTTACCAAAACCTCCTCGGGGAGTTTTGGGCAACAAAGTGGCCTATGACCCGACACCTACTACTAATGAGACCGACCTCGACCACTAAGGGAGTATCTCATTAAGTTCAGTCTTTTGATGGGAAAACAATCGATCACCCCGGATTACAAAACATTTTCCACCTCTTCGTGGTTAGACTATAATAAGGGTGTTTATGTCGCCCATCCACGAACCCACAACAAATGAAGGATGGGTTAAAGCGAATTGCTTTTGAGCCAAACTTTTTAGAGCAGAACCCCAATCACCAAAAATTCATTCCCGTGGCTTGGAGGATCTTATTCACTTTTGTGATTCGGGTCCTCGTGGAATCACTCATCAACGAACAAGTTAATTCTATTCAGTTGATGATGGCTTCTCGTTTGATGAATGGGATAAATGTCGACATTGGGAGATCATTCTGATGATCTCGTAACTAAGCTACATGTCACACCCCAAATTACTGTTTTGCGTTGAATGGAATTCACGGGGTTGTTGTCATAGCATCACAATCACAGTTATATTGAGCGACCTAAAGTGTCGTTTGGAAAATACATCGTTTGATTTAATAAAATAATCGAGTTTACAAAGTATAGGTCCCAAATGAAAATCAACTTGTGCGAAAATAAGTTTGTTACAATTCAAACGATGTTTTAAAGTGCATAAATCCCATGAGAGACGCGTCGTCACCACGACTCTATGATAAGTCCACATGCATGCCATGAAGTGAATGCCTAAGATACCTGAGAAAAACATGCTAAAAAGTGTCAACACAAAGGTTGAGTGAGTTCATAGAGTTTGTGTTGCAATGTAAAGCCTTTCAAAATCGTTTATGCAGCAAAGGCATTGTAAATCCACTCATTTCCAAGTTCCGCCCATACAAAACTTGCAACCTGTGTGTTCACAACCCACTGCCAAAATGTGTATAGTTTATGTTCAAACACATGATGTCAAATGAATTCACAATAGTACCTAACTCGACTTAGAACCATAGCACATAATCAATAGTACATGACTCAATGTATCAGTAGTCAACTGACATAGCACTTTATTCGACGTAGAACTATAGCACATAATCAATAGTACATGACTCAATGTATCGTGGTCAAGCGACATAGCACTTTATTCGACGTAGAACTATAGCACATAATCAATAGTACATGACTCAATGTATCGATGAGTCAATGACATAGCACTTTATTCGACGTGAACTATACCACTCAAACAAGAACAATTGATATAGTACAACATTCGGTTTTGAAACAATGGTGATCATGATAGAAGTTATCCTTAAAAATCCAAAGTACTTGTGAAAAATAGTTGAGCATTTATCTCCCCAAAATAGTTCAATAAAAACACTAAAACAATTGAAAATGGGGCTATGGAACTCACGGTAATATGTAGAAGTTAAAATAAAGCAAGTAGTTGAGCATGTATCTCCCCCAAAAATAGTACAAAACAATTGAAAATGGGGCTATGAAAACTCACGGTAATCCGTAAAAGTTTAAAGTACTTGTGTAAATTAAAGCAAGTAGTTGAGCATGTATCTCCCAAAAATAGTACAAAACAAATGAAAGTGGGGCTATGAAAACTCACGGTAATCCGTAAAGTTTAAAGTACTTGTGTAAATTAAAGCAAGTAGTTGAGCATGTATCTCCCAAAATAGTACAAAACAATTGAAAGTGGGGCTATGAAAACTCACCGATGCAATTATAATGATGACAAGAGTGGATACCTTTGAAATGCTGACGCAATCTCTAACAGCGACCTATTATGAATGATATGTTCTAATGTAAATCATGAAACAATGTCGTGCATGCAAACTCATATGATATCCATACCACTTGTACATTTGAAAATAATGTTTATCGTCGAAATATATGTTTCTGACATCTCGTCATATTATAAAATACTTTACAAGTATTTACATTGAAACAACCTCCTACGATAGTCGTTTAATGATTTATTATGAAATTATAACTTTTCGTCGTAAAATAATGTCATTTGACAATTTCATGAAAGTGACTAAACGGCCTTGAAAAGCTAGTCGTAAAATGGTGCACATCGAGTGTTAGGAAACAAACTCAACGGTTTTGGGAAGCTTGTATCATTATCTCAAAGTTTTAGCTTTTAAGTTTCATCATAGAGGTCTCGATCATGGAGAAAAACATAGGTAAAGTAGGGTACTTGTACCCAAAATATTGTTTAAGGGTACTTTTCGGCCAAAGTTTGAGTGGCCGTATTTTATTCGTTACAACTCCGTTTGACGAATGGTTGGACATTTTGGAAAGTAGGCTAGGTGAACTTACTTTTACTAGAAGACATCGTTTTATAAAAAGTACTCCATCGATGTTAAAAACGACCCTCAACATGGTCATTCGCGGCCGATATGTTTGTCTATTAGAAAATATATTAGTTATGCTTATATAATATAGTTACGGCAACTTGTTTAAAATGTGAATAACTTAATCGTTATAAGTCCGTTTTCTACGTTCTTTATATCCACGGTTTCGTATTAACATATACTAATATATTTTTGATAAATCGACTCCTTTAGATAACGCTTGAGACTCATTTTTGACCCGTAAAAATCTGGACAACATGCTGAATTTTCCGGAAAAATAGTTTTCGTCGTTAAACTTAAAAATAGCATAACTTCTTCGTTATAACTCCGTTTTAACCCGTTCAAGCGGCCACGTTTTCGTTTTAAAGTGTATTTTCTAAATATCTAGTCCAAAAATTTTTACTCACTGACGAAATTTCCAGAATTAGCAAATATGATCAGACCCTTAAATTAAGTTGTCGAAATGAGTTTTTCTCGCGTAAAACTTATTCTAACCACTTCAAACCAACGCCAAAGCTATTCTAAACCTACCATACACCTTCTTAGGGTGTCATGGGTTCCTAGACATCATCAAAAATGATATGTTTTAAGGGATAATTATAGGATGATATATATATATATATATATATATATATATATATATATATATATATATATATATATATATATATATATATATATATATATATATATATATATATATATATATATATATATATATATATATATATATATATATATATATATAACACTTAAAAACATTTAAAGTGGTATAGCTATCCATATGACTTGCATATTTTTCTCAAGCATGATAAAATGAACATATTATGAATATGAAAGATGAAAAGGACCATGAAATGCTTACTAGTTACTTGATGAGGTTTAAATGAACAAGGATTATCCTAAATACCCTAGGTTTTTATTTCAAAACCTTACTAGATCACTACATGAGCTTGAATATCACTTGGACTTCAAAAATTTATGGTTTCTCTTGGTTTCTTGAGCATGGCCGATCATAAGGATGAAGAAGAGAGCTTCTTGATTTTGGTTTCACCTTTAAATTGTGTTTTGTATGTGTTTTATTTAATATAATAGTTAATATATTGCAAATATCTTAGCAAAGTTGCACATGTGTTGTCTAATAGAAAAGATTTTTGTGAAATCCTTGTGAGTCACCATCTTTTGGTCGACAATAAAAGATCAAAAGAAAGGTGGTGCATTTGTGTAGTTAAATGTTTAAGTGTAGAAGTAAATGTGTAATTGTTTAAGTATAGTTGGTAACTTGTGTATTTATTTAAGTATTTAGGGTAGCGTTAGCTAAAAATAAATTTTAACGGAACAAAATAAAATATATCAAAGTCATTAAAATTATAAAAATACATTTCTTACAAAAATTGAGTGAAATAATAATTATCGAGTAGTATTTACGAAAACCGTCGTAATTATATAAATATAAGAATTTATATACAAAATAAATTTAAAACACCGGGTAAACTCATAATATTATTTTTATAATCTTAGTATGAGTATAAAAATATATCGGGATAATTTTTGAAAGTATCGGATCAAATGTCAAAATAATTAATTACGCGATAGCGTTTATTTAATAAGAAATTATGCGTTTAATGTAAAATGCAAAACCATGCATGAACTAATATGATGATAATGATGCTAATGATATGTACACTAAACCTAGTCTATATGAAATGTCCTTGATGATTGTTCATGAATTCGCAGCTAGACCATTAAGGTTACGGGAATTTGATACTCGTAAACCTAGTTTACGATAAACGATGAAATAGTGAAGCATGAATAGTGATTTTCTCCGGGAATGAATAGTGTTTCGTGAATAGTAAAATTTTGAAATACCCTTTCAAAGTATCAAATCGACTTCGAAAACGATGAATAGTAAAATGATGAATAGTAACCGATGAATAGTAAATTCCCGAGATGAATAGTGAAAATTTTAAACTTTGTAAAATGACCTGAAATTACGAGTTGTCACACTACAGAGCAAATCTAGGGCAAAATATGTATCATATCCTAGATTTGTCTCTTGTGCTTTACAAGTGTTACTAGGTTGCAATTACCCTCGGGATGGAAAATTTTGTGCTTTACACGGCATCCGAGTAAATCAAACTTTCAAAAGACCCATCCCAAGTCCTTGATATTGAATTGACGGCCCATATGATTGTAAACAATCGGAGGGATCAATGTCTCAAACCCTGCTCTAAAAGAAAGGGAAGTCTCGGTGGGACTAAGACTAAGCATGAGTCTCGGGGCCCCGAGGCTACGGAACACAACCTAAGGCACAAAAGCCCAGGATGAATAGACACCCATTGGTGACAGGCAACATCCACCCGGGACAACGAAGGACACCGATACATCACGATCGGTGCCCTTGGTCACAACCACTACTCCCAGATCGAGACGGAAACATACAACCCGGTGGGAGGCGCCTTCCACTACGCCCAAGGATGACATTAGCAAATCACGACCTTTGTCGAGGCCAACCGAATGATCCCAAAGACTCTGGGGAAACAAACAACCCCCGATAGGGATATCACGCCACTAACTCCACTAAAGGCCTTTGAAAACACCCACCAATGTCTCGGGGGTCTCGGGGGCAAAGACTCGGAGGGACAGAACAACCCACGATATGGAACCCAAAACCAATCGACTCCGAGAGAAGGCACGGGAAATGCCCACCAATGTCTCGAGGGGTCAATAGGGACAAAGATTCGAGAGGAAATATACCACCCATCGATATGGAACCCATCACCAACCCTTGTTAACCGTTCTTGATGTTCTTGGGATACTCTCTTGAAGATGAACTTCTTGCGAGTGATGATGAAATTTTATCGGCATGGGAAGAAGTGGACGCCGAGGTTCAAGTTGAACAAGAACCTCGGCTGATCCACATGAGCATCTTGAATCACCATTCAAGCTTGACAATGATGACTCCTCTTCCTCCACCGATGAGTTCCAAAGATTTGATAATGTTCTTCCACTCATCGAGAGGGCTTGTTCGATGGATCACCAAAGCTTCAAGGAGGTTATACTCGGGGCCTTTGAAACTCTTGTGGGAACAACACACCGAGGTCGCTTTGCCGATTATGCGAATCTGAAGGGCGAGGTACAAGCTTATGATGAAAATGTTCATGAACACCGAGATCTTATGTACCAACACCTTCACAGATCGGATGAAAACACAGTTAAATTCTCAAGCATCTTGGACATGTGGGGTTACCATTGATGAAATCGGGGATCTTTGTCAAAGAAGACCCGGCACTCAATGCCAAAATCTTGGAGGCCACCGAGGTGTATGTGAAAAATTCATCTCGTCTCACCGAGGCGATAGATATGCTCCGTCTGCTAATGTTCGGGGTCTACAAAGTTCGATCTGATCCCTTCAATCATCACTAGGTTCTCTAAACACTCGGTGGCTACTTGGCTCAGCATCTTCTTCCTTGGCCTAGAATCTTGGGCCCGGGAAGACCGCTGGAAGTATCTCAAGCAAATTTGGAAGCTAAAGTCACTGGTATTCAAACCGACACTTGGATATCAAGGCTATGATCTCTGAAATTTATCGAGCCTCAAGGGTCAAGCTTCGTCCCCTCAACACCAACACCAACTCTTGCCCTCACCGACACTCCAAAGCAGTTGAGGGGAGAATATTCTTGAAGAAACTCCTCTTCACCTTGGGGGAGCCAACACCACCAAGTGTCTGCGACTCCAATATCATCAACACCACCGGTCTCAGCAATACCCATCTCATCGGTACCACCAACAACATCAACAACAACAACACGATAGTCACACCACCTATCATGACAACAACACCACCCTTGGTTGCATCATCTTCCTTAGGCCGGGAAAAGGAAAAGGCATAATGACAACTACCGAGCACGAGAAGATTCCTACAAAATCGGTGACCTTGAATACCTTCTCACACCTCAACGGCTAAGTAAGTATCTTGCTAAAGAAGAAGGAGATTGAAACAAGTCGAGGAAGATAAGAAGAGTAAGGAAGCACTAGTTAAAGTGATTGCCGAGGAAGCTGAAAGCATTAGAATTGATGCTAAGAAACTTGAAAAGGGTCATGCAGATGAAGTTCAAGGATGCTCGAAAGAAAATGGTTGAAATGAAAAGCGGTTGGAAGAAAAGAACAAAAGATCTGCAGCCATCGGGAAAGCAAGAATTGACCATTATAATTGGACAATGACAAGCGTAAGACAGCTCGAGAAGATCATCGATGTCAAAATCATCCCGTGTCTAAACCACGGCATTGAGCGTCTGAGGGGTTGATAAAGGCATTTCGAGGTTCATGATCCCTAAAATTCACCGACTTTGGGATCACCGAACTCGATGAACTCGATCCAATAATTGAAAAGAAGTAAAATACGGTGGTTAAGGAGGCGATGAAGATGCTCGATAAAAGATATGAAAGATCGAGGGATGCACCGGCTGGCGGGAATTCAGCCTACCTTAATCGCACCTCAAGGATCTCAACCACAATCATCCACCGGCAAAGGAAGAGAGTTGAGTTCGACTGAGATAAAAGTGCACGGTTTCAATGCAGCAGGAGCCGCATGAAGGTGTTAAGTTTGTTAAGCTGTTTGGTGATTGAAAAGCACGAAGAGGGCTATTTTTCATTGATGAATATGGAAACCCGACATTCCAAAGGTGGGCGATATTGATAAAGCGGGAGTGGCAACAATCTTGAGCTACATACCGGTGGCTTCTCAAATTGAGTCTCCTGCAAATATCAAGTTTTGTCTTGACTT
>CM040240.1:150617578-150692022 GCA_022545495.1 Chrysanthemum lavandulifolium
TATAACACAAGTATCTTTTAACCAAGTCACTTCATATCCATGTTTCAACAAGAAACATAAACCGTTATAATCCCATTATACGTTATAAATCATTGATCAACTCAATGACTTCTTGTATACGTCTTAATTAAAAAAACATAACAAGTTAACGTCTTACTTTATTATAAGTCTTAAAAGACTTTATGTTTATGTCTTTACAATTAATCATAAACATGTTTAACTAAAGTAATTATGAACACAACTCTTGGTTTCAATAGTAATTTCAAGTTAATTTATTTTACTTCATAATAATGTAGGACTACATTATTTATTCATTTATTTATGTCATTCCAAAATTCATAAATATACAAATTAAAGTAGGATTAGATTACTTTATTTAATTTTATGTCATTCTAATAATACATAAATATTTAATTTGAAGTAATCTTATATATCATTTTGACACAAATTCTAAATACTTGTCTAATTTTAGAAACCTGCAAATATGTCCATGCAAGGTCGACTTCACATAGAGATTTACTTTGTTGTTGCAATATCGCCAAGTTCTCACATGACGTAAATTTCAACACCAAGTGTTTCTTGAATTAGATATATATAAGTTATATTAGAACGTTAATCTCTTACCTTGCGATCAAGAAAATCCGTTAAATCATATACTTATATGTTGTACCTTGCACACAATATAGATTTCTCCCACTTGTGCATGAAACAACATCATGTAGCGTATAAACAATCGACATATGTTTGTTTATGTGACTAATATGATTGTGTCATTGATATTAGCATAACTAGTAGATGTAGAACCACTTCATTGTCTATTAAGGAAACGTATATGACTATCCTTGAAAACATAAGTGTCTACAAGTGGAAAGTAATTATCTTAAGATATTCTAGAGATAATCTGGTTACTACCAAGATGACAAAGCTTGTAACTCCCATCGAATAAGAGATCATTACATTAATTCCTTATTCAAGAATAAGAACAACATACTCCCACCGGATTTGACAACATTGTAAGTGTTTCATTAACCAAGAAAAGAAAATAGTGTTCTATTTACTTCCCAACACCTTTGAAAAAGTCCATACATAACAATTACTTATGTACTTAAAGAGTGTATTCTACTATGTAGATGATGAATTTATCCATCAATGCTATTAACTTGAAAAATTGGGCATGCAATTTCTTTCTTAATAGCTCTACTATTCCAACGATTGTAAGTAGTACTTTTAAATGGTCAAAGCACAACAACTAGATAAAATATGCTAGTTTGTCTTTTACCAATTATACAGTAATTAGTCCAGCTTCTAATTTAATAACTCATAAATATGCAATTTTCTTAACTATTAAAATTTGCTTACGAGTTATGTATTTAGAATTTAGACAATTCTAATTGTCCTATCATACCTTTCTTCATTCATGAAAAGGAATAGGATTGAATCTCACTCTTTCTTAGAAAAGAGGACTAGGTTTATTCTTTTAGTAAAGTTGACTCTACCAAAAACCCATTCAGGTGTAGATCAATTTACCAATACAGGAATAACCTTCGTTTACGGTTTAATGTTGCATTAATACATTTAAAGAATTAGCAAAATTCAATTTTAGTATTTTCGATAATTAAACTTTTCAAGAAAATAAAATACCCAAGGTAATATTCATATAACCATAGAATTTTCTCGAAAACTAGGATCCAAATTATCATAGGTTCATTACATCGCTTGATCCGCTAGCAACAAACGATATAATAAGGTAATCATCGAACATTAATCGCCAACAATTTCCAACTCCTAGATCATTATGGGATTTATATTTTCCAACGCTATTGCAAATATAAACATGTTTTATCCCATCTTATGCCATTGAGTCCAAGATCTCACTTCCTACTCAACTTAAGTGTCTAACTTAAAGAACTGCAAATATGTCCATGTAAGGTCTCACTTAACATAGAGATTTACCTCTCCATCACAATCTAGCCAAGTACTCTCATGACTTAAATTGCAACTTCAAGTGTTCCTTTTAATTAGATGGCATATACCTTAATTTAAAAGGGTACTAGTTTTGATTTTATGTGGTCAAATCAAATATGTACAAAGATGTCATGCATTCATCTTGTAGCATAATTTTAATAAAAACTTTTATTACCAATTCATAAAGATCAAATTACCAAAGTTTTGATTGAGGTATTGGGTTCACCAATCAAGGAATTTAGTGTTAATTATCATCCATTATACCGTACTTTTGCATAAGTGTAAACACTTAGTGTTTCGGATAATTACCACCGTGGCGCATTGAATTAAAACTAATTCGCCTTAAGATGAGCTTGTACTTTTATGGCTTACTAAGTAGCTTCATTCGAACTTACAGAGGGCGAGAGGACCGTAAGCGCAAACGCATAACCTTAGACATCCATTCGGTGTATTGTATGCACTTCTTAAATAACCCTTTATAGTTCATTCGAATGGGTGAGCTGCTCACCATTGTACCAAAGTCACCAATCAATTAAACTATTGAAAACTTAACTCTTCCAAAACAAATCAAATTTCACCATTGTTTAGTCCGTATTATTTTCTATTCAAAATTACCCTTTGCTTAAAACGCCGCACATAATAAACAAACAAGTAATACCAATAAAAATATAAACAACTAAAACAATGCGCACATAATAAACAATTTATACGTGTAAACAAGTAGCCACATGCAACTTATTCGATAAAACCCTATTAATAATCAATGTCTAGGTTAAATTAACGTTTATATTAATTAGGCTTTCACTCTCTCAATTGAAAGTGAGCCACATACATCGATTTAATCGATTATGTAAACCCATAATTAATGATATACCAAATTGCACAAAATTGATTCATTAATGTATATAATTGAGTCATCCCCAATTCAAGATTTATCATAAATATACATGTATAAAACTTAACAATTAATCCAATCTTAACAATTAAATAATAATACAAGCAACTATCCATGACAAACATGCATGTATCATAATGGATATAACATAACAATTATTCAATTAAGTCACAAGATCGCATACAATTCCATGTCACATAACACTTTATTCATGAATTTATCACGTAACAAATATATTAAATCTAGGTTTCGATATGGATAACATAACAATTAATATAAACCCTAAAAATTTAGGAAATCGACTAAAAATTTTAGGGTTTCCACCCAAAAAAATTTTCGATCCATAATAGATTTTAAAACCAAATTAGGGCAAAATCCTTAACCCTAAAATTAGGGTTTATATAATCATAACCAAAACCCTAGAATAAATCATATCAAACACAATACAATATCCGTTTTTACGTGTTTAGTAATTAATTACTCATTAAAACCAATGACTCGTGATGCCACCGTTGGAATTATATAACATGACTAATCATAAATATAAACAATAAACATCAAGTACACATGCGGGCGTATAGGAACATATAATGAATAATTAATTAACTAAAGAATAAAGTATCGTACTTTCTTGATTCTAGCCGAACAAGAATCAAATCCACAAACTAGCAATTAGGGTGAACCCTAATTAGGGTTTATAGGATTATAAGAATTACCCTCACCGTTTTGTAATTCAATCCAAGATAATAACAATAGTGTGTTATTACTATGTTCTTGTACACACGCACTAAACCGAATTAAAGTAATGCTAGTTTTATCAAACAAATAACTTGATGTGGAAAGGTTTGAAGATCGACACCCTAAAGGGATGTACGATCGGTTTAAGAACAAAACACACACAAAACAATTTTAGGGTTTAAGCAATGTGCACAAGAGATAGAAAACAAGACCCTAGCTCAGATATATACTCCAACTAAACTTGGTGAACAAGTTGAGGTTGTTTCCTTTTTCTCTTTGGGCGATCGGTTCATGGCATCCCATAGGGATTCCGAACCTTCCCAATCTTTGCAATTAAGTCCTTTTCCAAATACCTTTAACGCCTGTTAGTCCATTACATTAATTACTTAACGTTCGTTAGTTATTTCGTTTAATAAATAAATAAATACAACATTTATATTTAATTATTAACTTTAAATTCTCATACGTAAAGTGTGCAATCCCATAGTCTCGAGTTCAATCCTAACTCACGCCTACTAATTTATATCCATAAAACCAACAAGTATGTCCAAAATGGAGTTAATATGAATGAGATGTCGTGTCTCAAAGTGGGACACGTGAAACACAATTTGGGAAAATAAACACATCCCACATCGCCTAGAAAAGGAAGTGGGAGTGTGTTTATATAGAAATCTTGATATGAACCTTCAAAATGATTTGTTGGTTTTACTCCAACACCTACGTCTTGCGAGCGCAGGTGGTGCGATTTCGTGATTTCAGGCCAAATGAGTTCGAAACTTCTAAACTCATGCGAGCCCGCGACCGCTGGACACGAATGCAACTCAAAATCTCGCATACCGCAGATTTGTGTCCATTTATTTTTGGAACTGATTTAAACTTTGTAAACAATTTAAATAGAATCGGTTTAAATAAATGGAAGATAATAAAACCGTGTTTAATATTTTAATAGATTCGCATATCTGTGTATTGTTGGTTTTACTCCAACACCTACGTGCGCGCGCGCAGGGTGGTGCAGATTTCAGGATTTCTGGGCCAAAATGAGTTCGAAACTTCTAAACTCATGCGAGCCCGCGCGACCTGCGGACACGAATGCAACTCCGAAATCTCGCATACCTGCAGATTTGTGTCCATTTATTTTTGGAACTGATTTAAACTTTGTAAACAAGTTAAATAGAATCGGTTTAAATAAATGGAAGATAATAAAACCGTGTTTAATATTTTAACAGATTCGCATATCTGTGTATTATTTGGCAGATACCTTTCTTGGTGACCAAGATAGGTTTAGCCTATATATTAAACGCCTCTTATCATTCAGAAACGTTCCAGCAATCTCTTCGCTCAGGCTTCCGTGATCTTTCAGGCAAGTGGTCTAGTCCGGTTTGTACCTTGATGCGTCGTTGTACCACGGGAAGCAGATCACGAATCTGTTTTAAGGGAATCGTGTTCAACACGAGCCTCGTACAATTCTCTTTACTGCTTTTATTTAAATTACGTTGAATAGTGTCTGTCTTCTGCTTCTACTCCATTCTGTCTGTTATTTATTTACTGTCGTTTATTTATTGTAATTATAATCTGATTTTCATAAATAAAGTGTACACAGTTTCCCACAGTCTTAAAACAGATTCGGTTTAGCCGAATTTAGAACGCTTTGTTATAAAATCGGATTTATTTTTAACAGGATTTTATAAACTGTTTTATGTCGAAACCTTGTTGAGTTTCTTTGGAAATCAGTTTCTTTTAACAGTATTATACATTGATTTGGATTAACAGATCTATAACGTTTTTAAGCGCTTTAACGAAACCAAGATAGAGTTTCTATTAAATCGATTTACTCGATCCATCAAAACCAAGCTAGAGTTTTGTTGAATCGATCTGGTACAAGTAGATACCATTTAAAACAGTTTGTTTAACGTGTGTGTTTGAATTTTCGTGATGACAAACACCACTACCCTCCCGTGACTACTTACGTGAACGTGGTCAGTGCGCCATTACTAACACTATTGCTAATCATGTCGAGAAACCAGAGAAATTCAATGGGCGAATTTCAAGAGGTGGCAACAAAAGATGTTCTTTTATCTCACTACTTTGAACCTTGCGCGGTTCTTAAAGAGAACCCACTAACGTGGAACCTCCCCGCGAAGGTCAATCCTCTAATCAACAGTCGTTCAAGCCTTGGAAGCATGGAAACATTCAAATTTTTGTGTCACAACTATGTTACGAATGGTTTGGTTGATTCTTTGTACAACGTGTCTTTGCAAGACCAAGACCGCCAAAGAATTATGGGAGTCATTGGAACGCAAGTACAAACCGAGGATGCTTGGTACAAAGAAGTTCGTGGTAGCTCGTTTTTGGATTACAAGATGGATGATTCAAAGAATGTGATGAGTCATGTTCAAGATCCGCAGGTTTTGCTACACGACATTCATCTTGAGGGAATGACTTTGAGTGAAACTTTTCAAGTTCTTGCTATTATTGAAAAGTTACCTCAAGTGGGTAGAATTCAAGAACTACCAAGCATAAGCGAAAGGAGATGAGTGTTGAAGACTTAGTTGTTCGTCTTCGTATTGAACAGACAACAAGTCGGCTCGAAAAACACGTATACCGATTCTCGCAAAGGCAAATATGGTTGAGCATGTTTCGTCATCTTCAAAGTCCAATGTCAAAGCTAAAGGCAAAGGAAAAGGAAAGAATGACAAGAAGGGCAAAGGAAGTCGATTACCTTGCTCCTAAAGTCGCAATTGTGAAACGAAGTTCCAAGGGTGTGTTTCAATTATGACCACCAGTCACCGTGTCGCTAATCGTAAGATGCCAAGCGGGTGACTCACGCCATGCTAATATGGTGAATGAAGATGTGGACATGATTGCTATGGTGTCGATGTCATTGCCATGATCTCGAAGTTAACCCGGTAGGTTCCAACAACGTGGAATGATGGGTGGATCTTGGGGCTACCCGTCATGTGTGTCTTGATAAGAGTATGTTTCACTCTTTCGTAGCGGTTGATAGTGGAGAGAAGTTGTACATGGGCAACTCGCAACAAATGAAATCAAGGGTGAAGGAGATGTAATCTTGAAGATGACATTCGAGAAAGAGCTCAATTTGACTAATGTCTTGTATGTTCCGTAGATTCGCAAGAATCTTGTGTCTGTCGGTCGTTGAACAAGTTTGGTTTTGTCTTGTTTTTAGTCCGATAAGTTTGTTCTTTCAAAGAATCAAGTGTATGTTGGTAGGGGATATGCCCGAATGGTATGTTTAAACTCAATGTAATGGTTGTTAAGAAAGATATCAATAAAATGAATTCTTACGCTTACTTGATTGAGTCTTCTAATATGTGGCATGGCCGTCTTGGACATGTAAATTTTAATTCAATGCGTCGTTTGATTAAATTTAATTGCATACCTAATATCCATATTGACTCAAAATATAAATGTGAAACTTGTGTTGAAGCCAAACTTACAAGAGCATCTTTCAAATCAGTTGAACGAAAAACCGAACCACTTGATATGATACACACTGACATATGTGATTTGAAATCACTACCCACAAAGGTGGCAATAAGTACTTTATCACGTTTATTGATGATTGTACAAAGTATTGCTATGTTTACTTACTGAAAAGTAAAGATGAAGCTATAGACAAGTTTGTTCTATACAAAAGCGAAGTTGAGAATCAACTTAGTAAGAAAATCAAGGTGGTCCAAGTGATAGAGGATGTGAATATGTGTCTCCATTCACCGACTTATGTGCAAAACATGGAATTAGACACGAGTTCACCGCTCCCTATTCACCTCAAAGTGAACGGTATTGCCGAAAGGAAGAACCGTACCTTGAAAGAAATGGTTAATGCCATGTTGATAAGTTCGGTCTAAGCCGGGACATGTGGGAAAGCCATTTTAACGGCTACTTATCTTTTAAATAAGATACCTCGTAAGGAAAAAGAAGAGACCCCTTATGAATTATGGATGGGAAGAAAGCCATCATATCAAGATTTACGAGTGTGGGGTGTCTAGCAAAGGTAGCTATACTAACTCCCAAGGCCCAAAAGATTGGACCTAAATGCATGGATTGTATATTCATCGGATATGCTAAGAATAGCGATGCTTATCGCTTCATTGTACATGATTCGAAAAATCCGGATATACAAAAGGGTACTTTAATGGAATCAAGGAATGCTTCATTCTTTGAAACTATATTTCCTTGTTTAACTAAGGAAACGGAAGTTCATCTAGAATAGATGAAGAAGTTGTCCAAGATAAGAGACAACAAGATGATAATGATCTCCAAGATGAGAGACAAGATCAAACTGAGGGAGAAGAGGTTGAACCTAGAAGAAGCAAAAGGGCAAGAATCGAGAAATCGTTTGGACCCGATTTTGTTTCTTTTATGGTTGAAAACGAATCTACTTCATACCGAGAAGCGGTTACTTCCTCGAAAGGGCCTCAATGGAAAGAAGCCATTAAAAGTGAAATAGATTCTATTTTACAAAACCATACTGGAGCTCGTGGATTTACCTCCGGTTGTAAACCACTAGGCTATAAATGGATCTTCAAGAAGAAGATGAAAGCCGATGGCACCATTGACAAGTATAAAGAAAGATTAGTAATCAAAGGATTTAGACAACGAGAAGGTCTTGATTATTTTGATACATATTCGCTGTTACGCGAATAACCTCGATTAGGATGATACTTGCTATTGCCGCTTTAAGAAATTTGGAAGTTCACCAAATGGATGTGAAACGGCATTTCTAAACGGAGATTTAGAATAAGAAATATACATGAACCAACCCGAGGGTTTCATGGCTCTCGGACAAGAGAATAAAGTTTGTAGGCTTGTTAAGTCATTGTATGGCTTAAAGCAAGCTCCCAAACAATGGCATAAAAATTTGACCACGCCATGCTAGAGAGTGGATTCAAAATTAATGAATGCGACAAATGTGTTTATGTCAAAGACACAAATAGTGGATATGTAATCTTGTGTTTATATGTTGATGATATGCTTATCGCTTGGCGAACGACAAGATGATCAAATCTACTAAAGACATGTTGAAATCAAAGTTTGACATGAAGGATATGGGTTTGGTGATGTGATCCTTGGTATAAAGATCATACGAACTCAAAATGGACTTGTGTTAAGTCAAGCACATTATGTGGACAAAATTTTAATACTCATAATGCGGGGATTCCGGCCTAGCTAGAACTCCAATTGACACCAAGAAGCATCTATCTAAAATAGAGGCTTAGGTGTTGCCCAATTAGAGTATTCAAGAATTATTGGCATGTTAATGTACTTAATGATTGTACCCGACCGACTTAGCATATGTTGTTAGCGAGGTGCTAAGTAGGTATACTAGTAACCCAAGCTATGCACATTGGGCGCCTATGACTAGGTACTTCACTATTTGAGATACAATCGCGATTATGGAATGCATTATGATCGATATCCCGCTATTATCGAATGATACGATGATGCAAATTAGATATCCGACATAAAGGATTCTAGATCGACTAGTGGATATGTGTTTACACTAGGAGGGCGCTATATCTTGGAAGTCTTCCAAGCAAAATGTTATAGCTAAGTCCACGATGGAATCGTAATTTATCGCGTTAGATAAATGCGGACAAGAGGCGGAATGGCTACGTCAATTCGTGAGAGGACATACCAAGGTGGCCTAAACCGTAACGCCATTAGTATACATTGTGATAGTCAATCGGCAATTGGCGAGCTCATAGCATAATGTATAATGGAAAGTCCACATATCCGTCGTCGACATAATTCGATCACGACAACTACTCTCAACAGAGTTATCTCAATTGACTATGTGAAGTCAAAGGATAACATCGCGGATCCGCTTACGAAAGGCTTAAGCAGAGAGTTAGTTAGTAAGTCGTCTAAAGGAATGGGACTAAAGCCCTTGAAGGAATGAATTTCTATGAAGGAAAACCTAACCTACTTATTTGGAGATCCCAAGATCCGGGTTCAATAGACAACCTAATCATAGAAATGTGGGGAAGTCAAGTCAATGTGGGGAGTTACTAAATATTGTAACTTTCCTAGTCCATTCCTATAACAAATGTGACTTGTTGAGAGGTTAAACATATGGCTTTATTGATTCGGATGAAATCATAAAGCATAATGATTCAAGATGAAATCACAACACATATGTTTTAATGATTCAAGATGAAATCACCTATGTGAGAGAGAAGTGGGTCGCTCAAGGGAAATGTGGGCGCAATTCCTAAGAGCTCTTGCAGAACCGAGCTAGTGTTCATGACCATAACGAACACGACTATGAGGACTTAACATTGTCGTGAGAGTCTTGTGAAAGTGTAATGTCGCTCACGTAAATGGATAATGAGTTCAAGGACATCGCGTCTACTCGGATCTAGGAGACTAAGTGCATCTCACAAGGAAGGTTCAAAGGGTTACACCTACCTATCCTATGCAAGACTTAACCGCAGAATTTCACCGAAACTTTCGTGTGTTTCGATCGATTTCCATTCATGTGGGGATTGTTGGAAAAATAGTTTTGCAAAATGAGTTTTGCAAATTTTGGACACTATTTAATATATGTATATGTTATATATATTTATATTTCTTGATAGCTTTATGCTCTCCTCGACGAGAGCTTCGAACGAGCTAAAGTATGTCCAAAATGGAGTTAATATGAATGAGATATCGTGTCTCAAAGTGGGACACGTGAAACACAATTGGGAAAATAAACACATCCCACATCGCCTAGAAAAGGAAGTGGGAGTGTGTTTATATAGAAATCTTGATATGAACCTTCAAAATGATTTGTTGGTTTTACTCCAACACCTACGTCTTGCTGCAGTGCGATTTCAGATTTCGGGCCAAATGAGTTCGAAACTTAAACTCATGCGAGCCAGCGACCTGCGGACACGAATCGCAATTCAAATCTCGCAGATACCGCAGATTTGTGTCCATTTATTTTTGAACCGATTTAAACTTTGTAAACAAGTTAAATAGAATCGGTTTAAATAAATGGAAGATAATAAAACCGTGTTTAATATTTTAACAGATTCGCATATCTCGTATTATTTGCGCGATACCTTTCTTGGTGACCAAGATAGGTTTAGCCTATATATAAACGCCTCTTATCATTCGAAACATTCCAAAAATCTCTTCGCCGAAGCCCGTGATCTTTCGTGCAAGTGGTCTAGTCCGTTTGTGCAACAACCACAGACGTTTACCCTCGGGAAATGCATTTACCTAAACTGTTTTAAGGGAATCGTGTTCAACACGAGCCTCGTACAATTCTCTTTACTGCTTTTATTTAAATTACGTTGAATAGTGTTTGTCTTCTGCTTCTACTCCATTCTGTCTGTTATTTATTTACTGTCGTTTATTTATTGTAATTATAATCTGATTTTCATAAATAAAGTGTACACAGTTTCCCACAAATCATACTAGTACTTTGGTAGGAAAAAAGCATAATTTGTTGAAACCATTTGTTTATAGCAGTTATGTCGATTATAATTTCAACCAAACTAAAAAGCTAACAAATGAAAAGAGAATTATAAAAAGGATAATGCTAAAAAAATGCATCGAAGTTGACATCTTTTGAGATTGTGTATACCCGACTATTTTTTTTTCATTGTAACACAAAAGTTGGTAATTTTTGTTATTGTATGTATGATTTCCAACGTGTCTCATGCCAGCATGTCCGAGTGTTACACGTAGACTGCCAGTGTGTCAAGAACTACTTTTTTTATTGGGATAATGCTAAAAAAATGCATCGAAGTTGATCACTTTTGGGATTGTGTGTAGCCAACTATTTTCTTTTCTCCATTACAACATAAAACTTTTGAATTTGTGTTATTGTATGTTTCTGGTCAGGCTAAGCGTTACATCGCTAGCCTTTTATATTAATGGTCGTTAGTAAATAACTTCAAATTCCGTTTTCTTACGTTTTTTTCGTTTTCACACGTTTTCATCCATTCTTATACGTTTTCGTCCGTTTTATAAGTTTTCGTTTGTTTTCTTATGTTTTCGCCGTTTTTATACGTTTTCGTTTGTTTTTAAACATTTTCGTTTGTTTTATTAGTTTTTTGTCTGTTTTATACGCTTTTGTCCTTTTTTACGTTTTTGTCCGTTTTCTTATGCTTTTTACGTTTTCATCCGTTTTTATCGCTTAGGTTCGCTTTACACGCTTAAAACGTTTTGCTCGTTTTATATGTTTTCGTTCAATTTTTACGCCACGTCACATTTTCGCTCATTTTACAAGTCTCGTTCGTTTTACACGCCATTCGCTTTATATGCTTTTACACGTTTCCGTTCGTTTTAATACGAACGAAAACATGTAAAACGAAAGTAAACGTACAAAGACAAACGAAAAATGCATAAAAACGAGCAAAAACGCAATAAAACGGATGAAAACGTATAAAAACGGATGAAAACGTTAGAAAACTGGACGAAAACGCAAAAAAAAGGCCGAAAACGTATAAAAACGTAAGAAAATAGACGTAAACGTAAAAACGGCGAAACATATTAAATGGACGAAACGGATGAAACATGAAAACGTAAGAAAACGGACAAACGTATAAAACCGATTTAAATGTATAAAGCGCATAAAAACGTAAGAGCACAAGGTATGGGGTGTTATTGGTGTGCCAAATGCATGCCATTCGTGTGCCAACCATACCGGAGCATCGTGCCATTCGTGAGCCAAACGTTTTGAGCCAATGCAATGGCTCAAGCCATTTGCATTCTTGTGTGTTTTATTTCTTTTCTTTTTTTGTATTGTGAGTGAGTGGGTATTTTTAGTGGGGTATTTTGTGGGAACCAATAACATGTTAGTGGTGTTTTATGAGGGAGGGTGTTTTAGTTATTGGTATGTTATTGGGAGGTGTATGATGTGGCGCTGAGGTGGCATACCAATAACGTGTTATTTGTATCTCCCTCACCTTGTGCTCTAAGAAAACGAACGAAAATGTTTAAAAAATGGACGAAAACATATAAAAATGGATGAAAATGTAAGAAAACAAACGAAAATGTAAAAAAAGGGACAAAAGCGTATAGAAACAGACAAAAGCGTAAGAAAACGGACGAAAATGTATAAATACGGACGAAAACGTATAATAACGGATGAAAACTAATAAAAACGTAAGAAAACAGAATTTTAGTTATCTACTAACAACCGTTAATATAAAGGACTAACGATGTAACGCTTAGCCTGACTGGATACATACAATAACACAAATTCAAAAGTTATGATTTACAATGAAATAAGAAAAATAGTTAGCTACACACAATCCTAAAGGTGGTGAACTTCGATGCATTCTTTTAGCATTATCCCAATAAAAAAAGTAGTTCTTGACACGTTGACAGTCTACGTGTAACACTCGGACACAAGGTTGTCAGGATCGGGATCCTACCTAGGATCGTTTTTGGCTTTGCAAGATCGTAATCGTAGGATCGGATCGGGATCGTAAGATCCTATGAAAATATATATATTTTTGTATAGGTGTTGTAGTTTTATATTTCTGTATAATATTTGATATGATAAACAAATATAAATGGATGATAAAAGAAAAAGTTATATGTTCAAGTACCGTAGTAGTAGAATATTAGATATATTGCAATGCATACTTGCACAAAGTTACTACATACGTGCACGGTGCACCTACTTCTTGTTTTAATGTTTTTTTATTATAGGTTTTTTGTGATAACATTTATGCAAAAGATAATGTTAATTTATTAGCATGTGATTACAGAACTTTTTGTTACAATATATAGATTAATGCAAAAGATAAAAGGATTGTATCCGAAATGAAACGACAAAATTTATAATAGAGGACAACACAATTTTTTTTCTTGATGACCAAATAAATTAAATTAGAATATTCTGATAATATTACTGATTTTTTTTCTTGATGACCAAATAAATTAAATTAGAATATTCATGCTTTTAAATGTAACATAAAATAAAATATGAACAAAATTGGGTCAAGTATGTAGATAGTTTACTTCAAAAACAAGCTTCTGACATTTTACAAAGCACGAAATCATTTTTCATAATAAACCCAAAAGACACATCTAAACTATTTCTAAATAGTCCATAAAAACATAATGATTTTACACTCATTAATCTTGCAAGAGATAATTAATTAACAGCACCAAAATAATATTTTTTTTAAAATAATAATAACTTAATAAGTTAATATTGGCGCGTGGTCTAACTATATTTTTAGTAGGATTTGTTTCTTATTCAGAGGTGGGGCCCGTTAGTTTCTGGCTCCCACTAATTTCTTGTAATTTCCTTTGATTTTCTATTGAGTGATGTTTTATAAAAAAATAAAAATAAAAAATAATAATAATAATAATAATAATAATAATAATAATAATAATAATAATAATAATAATAATAATAATAATAATAATAATAATAATAATAATAATAATAATAATAATAATAATAATAATAATAATAATAATAATAATAATAATAATAATAATAATAATAATAATAATAATAATAATAATAATAGGCGATCCTATACGATCCGATCCGATCCTACGATCCTACGCGCGATCCTACGATCCCGCTGCGATCCTACCGGATTACGATCTTATTAAGATCCCGATCGTTTTTGTGTGTAGGATCGTGGGATCGTCGATCCTACGATCGGGATCGCGATTTTGACAACTTTGCTCGGACACCGACATGGGAAACGTTGGAAATCATACATACAATAACCAAAATTACCAAGTTTTGTGTTACAATGAAAAAAAATAGTTGGGTATAAACAATCCCAAAAGGTGTCAACTTCGATGATTTTTTTTAGCATTATCCCAATTATAAAATGTTTTATGGAAACATTTATCCAAACATTATAGCATGAAATGTCAAGAGTCCTAAATTTTTATAAACTTGAGTGGTGTTCTCTAAAACTTTTAGTAAAAAGGCATCTGATACTCTAACTTATAGTAAACTTAGGTGAAAGGATAAACTTAAGCAAGACATGAAGGAGCTTCTTTTGTTCGAGGACATGACCTCAGATAGAAATGTGTGGAGAGATAGGATTAGAGTTTGTGGGTAGTCTTAGGCTAGGTTGGTTTTGGGGTGTGTTTGTTGTTGCGTTTAGGCCTTTTAGGTGTTTTTTAGTTGCCTTGCTTCTTGCGTTGTTTGTGTTTGTGCCTTTTTGTTTGTTCCCCTTAGGCTTTTTACTTGTATTGTGGCTTCTCTTGTCCTTTTTGCTTTGTCTTAGCTTTAGGCTCCTTTACGTTATCATGTTTTGTTTTTACTGTTTTTCTTAGGTCTTGTTTTCTTTGGTTTTTGCCTCTGGCCCCTTGTCTTTACTTGCGTTGCCTGGGTGCTTTTCTCCTTATGCTTTTGTGCTTCTTTGCGTCTGTGTTTGTATGTTTTTGCTCGTGTCCCTTGACTCTTTTGCACTTTTCCTTTCTTTGTTTTGTATTCTATTACGACGTTTACTTTTTTATATCTATGTCCTTTTCTTCTTTGTTCTTTTGTTGTCATTTCTGCATGCCTGCTTGGTATGCTTGCTTGTTGGTTTGAGTATTGCCTTTAGGTCCTTTTTCTGTGTGTGCTTTTTATGCTTTTGTGCCCTTACATGGTTGTTTTTTTTTTCTTTTATGCTCTTTTGTTTACGTTGTTGATTGTTTATTCTTTTGTCCCTTGCCTCTCTTATGCTTTCTTTTGCCTTTTGTCCTTGTATTTGTTCTGTGTGTGACTTATGCTTTTTGTTTGTCTTTTTTTCTCTATGGTTTTATGGTTTTTGTTTTTGGCTTGTTTGCTTGCTCCTCGTCGTTTGTTTTATGTGTTTCCCTTGTACTCGTTTTGCATTTTCACGCTCCTATTTCTTGAACCTTTCTTATGCACATTTTCCTACTTTTACATTGGCTGGAGGTCTTTCTGGAAGCAAGCTCTCTACTGTCGGGTTTATTCTTGTTGTAGGGGTAGGATATGTCTACATCTCACTTCCGCCTTATCCTGCTTCGACGAGATTGGGTTTTGTTGTTGTTGTTGTTGTTGTTGTTGTATAGTAAACTAGCATATTACCCTCAACATCGCGAGCAACAAAGTAACAATGGATTAAAAAGTAAAATTAAAATTGTTGCAGCTTTTAAAATGTTTTGTTCCAAATCTAGTTGTTACGTTAAATACTGCTTACTTGCTATATCCTCTCGCCCTTGCACGGCTCGTTCTTCGCTTCCCTCTCCCCGTGCCATATGGAATTATGGAGTAACATGTACTTACGATCAAAGTGCCTTTAACGAGACGGTGTGTTAGTTGCTTATTAACCTAAAGATTATGGATTGAAACCTCAGCTGAGATATTTGTGAGGTTCACGTGGATAGAAGGCAATTTAGGTGTGTAATAATTTGAGTAAAGATCATTTACATACAAAATAATTTTTTTTACATCAATCTCCACCCTCCATCTTCTCTCTATTTTTATTTGATCTAATGCATGAGATTAATCCCAACAATTTAAAATACTCATTTTCATCTTTTTTTTCAAATATTAATATCTTTCAAACCGTTAATCGTTAAGCGAAAAAAAATATACCATTACGACGAACATTTAATTATCTTTCTATAAATAGGCAGTTTGTTATACTTTCGAGGAAAAAAATGTGTTTTTACGTTTTTTTTTTTTACGTTACTGAAATTTGCATAAAAAATCACTTAAACACTAATTTGAATATCACATGTGATATTACATATCATGTGTTATTTAACACTAATATCACATGTGATATTCAAATTAGTGTTTAATCACATGTGATTTTTCATGCAAATTTCAGTTTCGAAAAAAAATCGAAAAAAAGATGAAAAAGCGTGAAAAAAATGAGTTCTTTTTCCTTTTTTCAAAAGTATATCAAAGTGGCCGTCTATAGAAAGATAATTAAATTGTTGTCACGGTGGTATAATTATTTTCGCTTAACAATTAACGGTTTAAGAGACATTTAAATTATAAAAAATATGTGAAATATTAAAATAGTTTTAATCACGGTCATTGATTTTTTAGATGAAGGTGTGGATGAGTCTCTTAGTATCCGAGAAATATTAAAATTTTAGATGAAGGGTGTGAATGAGTCTCGTAATAATTTTCGTTTATAAAAGAAACATGCGCTTATAAGATATCGTGTTACATAACTAGATATACAAATAAACCTAGTTTAGATATAATCATATAACTAGTATACGCTTAGGCTGGTCGCACCGTGTGGTTAACATCGGTTGGCCTTCAAAATTTGGCACCTTCGACCGATGTTCACATCGGTTGGGTCGATTGTGGGCGAAGGTTGCCACATCGGTCGTGGCTTCATTTTTGCACACATCGAGTGCAAATAAGACCGATGTAAACGTTAGTATTTGCAAGTTTATTCGCTATTTATTTCAAAAAAATGACCGTTTGTCATTTAAACAAAAAAAAAAAAAAAACTTTTTTTAAAACCAAATTTACCACTCTATAAATACCAACTTCTCCTCAAACACAATTCACCACTCACCATTTCTCATCTATATTCAATCAACCATTCTAACGAAATACCCACGAAACACAATTTTTAATATGTCGTCATTCGAGCATTTATTCGGTTCTTCTTCGTCTTCCGACGAGGAAGAAGTTTTTAGTGAGTTTGTGGATTTTGCTTGGAAGGCTTACAAAGCATCACAGCCAAAAACCCGACGAAGGTACATACGTAGGGATCATGAGGGTGCTCATAATCGTTTAGTGGCGGCATACTTCTCCGAAAACCCGCAGTTCGACGAAGAACATTCTCTCGGCGGTTCCGTATGAGCCGAGAGCTATTCACGTAATTGTTCGAGATAACCGATCACTCTACTTATTTTCGACAAACACTTGATGCTAGGGCGTACCTAGTATTAGCCCATTGGTCAAGTGTCTGCGCCATTCGTCAATTGGGATACGCGGCGTTCCTCGATTCCCTCGACGAGTCGGCACTGGTGCATCCACATCCCGTGAATGTCTTCGTAAGTTTTGCGAGGTTATCATGGAGTTATATGGTCGTGAGTATTTGCGAAGGCCCACGTATTCTGACCTTGAAAGAATATATGCTCATCACGAGCATAAGCATGGCTTTCCTGGGATGATGGGAAGCATTGATTTTACAAGTTGGGAGTGGAGAATTGCCCGAATAGTGACAGAGCTCAACATTGTAGGGGTGATCACGGGCCACATCCATTCATTTTGTTGGAAGCGGTCGCTTCCCAAGATTTATGGATTTGGCATGCGTTCTTTGGTGTCTCCTAATGAATAACGACGTAAACGTTTTACGACGCTCACTTGCTTTCAATGATATCAAATTGGGAGAGCACCGCACCTTGAATTTGAGGCTAACGATGTGGCTTATAAAAGGGATATTATCTTCTTGATGGGATATATCCACAATGGTCCGTTCTTATGAAGTCTATTTCAAATCCTCCCACGGTGATCGTAAAGAAGATTGTACAAGAGGAGGCACGAAGCGGCAAGGAAAGATGTGGAACGGCCTTTTGGTGTGTTGAAGAAAAGTGGAAAATGCTTAAAGTTCCCGCCGAGGGTTTTTAGAAATGATATCCAAGATATTATGTATACATGTATCATAATACATAATATGATCATCCGACACAAGCGGTGGCGATATGTCCTACATGGTTTGAAAATGAGGACACCAAGATCATGATCCTTTAAAACGCATGAAGAATCGATGGTGGTTACTCAGAGCTAATGGACTCATCAACTCATCAAAACTTAAAATCTGATTTGGTTGAACACATTTGGAGAAATCGTCGACATCATATCGAAGCAGTGCCACAAGTCGATAGTGACGATGACGAAGACGATGAAGAGTTTTTGTAATGTTTTAACGTTATTTGAATTTCGTATTGTAATGTTTTTTTTAATTGTAGTGTAATGTTTTTTTTAATTTCGTTATGTAATGTTTTTTTTAATTTGAATGAAATTTAAATTTAATGTTAAAATGTTTGAATTAAAAAAAAAAAAAAAAAAAAAAAAAAAAAAGCCTTGGGTCGTCGACCGGGCATCCGGGTTGTCCTGGTCATTTGGAGAGAGAAATGACGCATACGGATGACCTGGTTGTCCCAGTCGCACGACCGACTAGCCTTAGTAAGTGATTAATTCATATGTTATATAAACTAACATGGTATCACGCAGCGAAGAACGACATCAAATATATATTTTTGACTTTTGTCGTACATCTTTTGCCGGTATGTATGAGGTCGGGCAATCGTGGGGTTTCGATCGGTTGGGCAACAAACTTTTCCATCCTCAACCGATGTGAACATCGGTTGTCTCGATTGTGTGAGCCGGTTGCAACATCGGTCGAAGGAACAAAATTGCAAACATCGGGTGCAAAACCAACCGATGTAAACGTCCACAATTTCAAACTTTAATTCACTATTATTTCAAAATATGACCGTTTGCAACTTTAAACAAAAAAAAAAAAAAAACTATTTTTAAAACCAAATTTACCACTCTATAAATACAAACTTCTTCTCAAACACAATTCATCACTCACCATTTCTCATCTATATTCAATCAACCATTCTAACGAAATACCCACGAAACACAATTTATAAATATGTCGTCATTCGAGCATTTGTTCGGTTCTTCTTCGTATTGTAATGTTTCTTTTTTTAAATTCGTAGTGTAATGTTTTTTTTTAATTTCGTCATGTAATGTTTTTTTTAATTTGAATGAAATTTAAATTTAATGTTAAAAATGTTTGAATTAAAAAAAAAAAAAAAAACAACAACAACAACTTGTCGCCGACATTGGGGCGTCCGGGTTGTCCTGCGTCATTGGAGAAAAAAAGGACGCGTGTGTTGGATGGCCCATGTCATCTCAAGTCACGACTGGGACTAGCCTGATAGAATTTGGTAACTTACAAGCAACTTACCATTATGATACTTTGAAAAGAGTCTACTATAAACTTAATGCGGTTTAGGCTTTGACATACTATAAACTCAACTCAAGGGAACCGATCAATTTGCTTGTGATTGGTTTTGTTCACTGGCTCCCACCTCTAGCATTTACTGGTGTAAGTCACATACTATGGTCTATTTTTTATTTTTTTTTGGTGTTTTAGTTTTGTTTACTCCTTCCCAACATCAATTTTAGGGCCGGATTTGAGGGAGTGCAGGGTGCTCGACCGCACAGGGCCTCCATTTTCTTAAGGGCCCCATGATTATAGACACAAGGAACTGTTTTAATTCGATTTCTTGCATAAAACTTGTTACAATTAGTTAAAAATGTGAAGTGATTTGATTTTACAAGAAAATATTTAATGTTTGAATGTAAAGTCACTGGTACGTGGGGTATTTTAAAATTTCCAGGGTGTAATGGAAGGTGAGGAAGATGATAACTTTGCGTCATCTATATCTTGCCCCTTAAAGTTTTAAATCTTTTACACATATGGTCCCATCTTTTTAGTTTTATTCACAAACAAGTATTAAAGTATTTACAAAACTAATAGTTTTGAGTTTTGGCCCTTGTTTGAGAAAGTTGTTACAAACGGTCAAAGTAATTTTTCAAAAACGTTCAGTAAAATTTATATCAAAGATTTGATGGCCAAATTTTGGTTTAATGCTCCTAAAGACTTTGGTTTTGTTTATTTTTTGTAGTATTAATATTGTTGTTTTTTAAGGCAACAATTTTCTTAGTTCAAAATATACATAGTATGGATATGGCACACATTTTTCAAAATTCAAGAGATGCCCCTGTTAGTGAATAGTTTTTTTTCATGATCAAGGGCCTATTTAAAAGTTTTGGCACAGGGCCTCTGAAATCCATGGGACGGCCCTGATCAATTTGATATTAGTAAAACAGTGTGACTGTTTAAGGACTATAGAATACAGACGAGCTTTGGATTACTACTGCAAAATCACTAAAAAAAATAAATTTAATAAATTTAAATGGGCTTACAAACTATTTACTCCGTATTATACCATGTTTATTAATCGTTGTTATCTACTATAATCATGATTCATCTTTACGAAGAAACTTGTATATCTGAATGAATGATCTCCTATGGCATTTACAACCATAACTATGAGAATATTACCAGACAAAACGCTCAATAACACGGGTTAGATAGCATATGCTGACATGGCATTTCTTACGGTACACAATGGCTGCAAGTCTCCTCTCAGCAGCAGCTGCTTTTCATTCTATATTCATCTCATGTTTTTACGTCTTCCTGCAATCATGAAAAGCGTGTTCTTAAGATAGTGTTTTAAAAGTGATTATGTGATATTGGATAATCAGAATTAGATAAGCAGTTGTATTGAATCATATAGAAGTTACAGCCTGGTATCCTTGGTCGTTTGAAGTTGTACTAATGTTTGCCAAATTCTGATAACTCAATATGAAATGAAAAAGTACCGATTTTTTATAAAAATTCGATAAGTTTAGTTGATAAAACTTATTATGTCACCCGTAACTAATTATGTCATCGGAACCAGAATTTGAGTATCCAAACATTGAAGACTGATTATAGCAACTAAAAATTGCAATAATCATATCCAAACATCCCTATGATTCTGTTTGGTTTTCGTTTAATATATTTTCGAGGGAAAAACATCACCGGTTTATGGCATTATGCCAAAAACTCAAAAAGTAAAAGACACCCGCAACAATTTTTATCAACCACCACCTACCTCTCATTTGACTAAACGCAGCAACTATCAGACTCCCAATAGCCAAAACCAAAACTCCTGCAACCATACTGGAAATTTGGTGACTCTCCTGCAACCAAAATTGACTTCATTAGTGGAAGTAATACTGTATGTTTTACTGTCAATCAAATGTCTAAAGACCGCTTCATAATAAAAATATCCGGGAGTGAACCCAGGTGAATATAACACCTTCTTTGTAAAGTAGTCTATTGGGATATAAGTAAATCTACTCAAAAACTTTCGATAAAAGAAAGTTGTAAAACTGCAAGGAACAGCCCAACATAGAAAATACTGCAATTTTTCTGGGACACTAGAGAGGTGGCAATTTCGCTCCAGTTACTTTATAATGGGTTGATTTAGCTTATGTTTAATCTCTAATGGGTCAAACAGGTTAAGCTATATGACTTAATAAAAAAAGAATGCAGGTCAAATGGGTGAAAAGTCATTTAAACTCTAAAGTGTATTCAAATGCATAAAATATCAAAAATTGCTTTATTAAGCGCATGTCTTTTGTGATGATATTTTCGTTAATCATCTAAAAACTTAAGATTTGGACAAAATAAAGTGTTTGAGATTCAGTCACACCAGACTCAAACTGTTGGTATGGTACCTCAAGATTACCCGTTATGACCTCCCACCTATTTTTACCACCTCTAGACAGGAGTGCAAATACATCGATTATTCATACATTATCAATTGTCATTCTGTACTGGTTTATTTGTTAGGCAATACTAGGTCATGATTATTAAAGAAGTCAATAACTCTTATGACGCAAACTTACATTTTAGTATGCATCAATAACTAAAGGGTTTGTTGAAATTACTTTTTGATTAAAAAAATCTCATTGTCACATTGTTAGAATTAAGATAAGGGAACAATATTAACACCTGAGCCTTCTTTTCTCGAGCTTTGCGTAGCGCCTTCAGCTCTTTGGCTCTTGCTTTCCTTTTAGCATCTTTATTTGCCTACATATATTAAGATACTACTCAGATCATGCACATCATGTACAATATCTCAATCCCATCCATTTCCAATCAAAGATCAAATGGTATATAAGTGTGTGCATATAAATATACGATACATGCTGATGTGGATGTTGATTTGATCAAACCTACCCCATATTTGGTTCGTTATCAGGAAGTTTACTCAAATTATGCATACCAAAGGAGTTGGCCATTTTGACCCATTTACATATGAATGGGTTGATTTAGAATTTTTTTCAAGTCAAATGGGTCAAACGGCTCATAGAAATGTGGTCAAACAGGCCGAAAGTTGTCCAAACTATACTTTTAATGCATTCACATAAAAACTTTATGCTTTTGGATCATTAACGTAATGATATAACTTTTTGAATCATAATTATACAAAGAACTTAGAAATGGACAAAGTGTTTTTCATCGTTTTGACATGAACCCCTTATACCTACCAGACTGCCAATTTTGTCACCCTATATATAAACAATAATTGCTTGAGAAGCAAAAAATCACACATCTATGAATAGCGTCAAATCAGTTACCTGCTTAGCATTCTGAGATTCCTCAATTTCTTTTGTCAATGGACTGGGCACTTTGGCAGTTTGCCAATCCCATTTATCAGGGTTTAATGCCATAAATCGTCTAAATGTATTCCTAACTTCCTTTTCAGCTGCAAGCCTATAAGGCGTCCGTCCCCTTTCATCTATAACAGAAGGATCACAACCTTGTTCGAGTAGTTCCAGAACTTTCTCTGCATCTCCAGCTCTTGCTGCTTCATGCAGAGGTAACGTCTTATGAGCTGTTTCGAGCTTTTTAACAAAACCATCTTCAGAAATATTCCCACTTTCCAAATTATTCCTCGGATTTTCGTTGCCAATCGTACTTTCTGAATATTCTTTAATGATAGGCACTATTTCTTCATCTGGCCCAAGGGAGATCTGTGTCAATATTTTGTATAATCGTTGTACTTCTTTTAATGTTGGTCTCCGAACAGTCAATGGGATGTGTCGGATAACATTTTTGGGACAACTGAAGTATGGATTTTCACCATCAAATAGCAGTTGCCGGTTGTGTGAAAGAGCATGGATTAAAATACAATTAGAAGCATCGAAATAAGGCTTCCATGCAGCGAGTAGCTCTCGAATTTCCTGATTGTAATTAGTCAATAATTTAGAGCAGACAGAAACAAGAATATGCAAGTAATATAAGTTTGACCGAATGTAATGTCATTATACATTTATGACACCAGCGACACATTACCAAGAAAATAACCACTTAAAGGACCCAGAACAGAAATGGATTGCGCAGACATATAAATCCAAATTTGTGACAAAGATAGTGTGTTCTTTTGCTTTTCTTACTTTGACTATAAAGGTCAAACAAACAACTTTCCTTGTTTGAAATAATAGAGGAATATATTTCAATTTTCAAAAGATACCTTCTTTAAGGCAAGTTCATTGTGTCGACGAATTGAAGCTCCTGCAGAATGTGCAATTTTGCCACCAGCATCTTCTGATGATTGCTTTTGACCAGCCTTTGCCCTTACCACATATCTAGATACAAAAGGTAGCTTTTAGCATTATGGGCAACTGACCATATAGAGTTTTATAAGCAGCAGGGATATAAAGTAATGTAACAAATAAATTCAAGTTCAGACAACATTATTCATCATGTTTAGACAGACTATCACAACAACTGTAAAGTCTTACAATGAAGGACTTGTTTGCATCTATCATGGAGCACGGAAATACCATTGGTCTCTCAATTATAAATTCCTACCAACATCTATGATTATGGTGGTGGATTAGAAATAGAAATTCTGACCTATTTACTAATTGATGGGTCAATTTGGTTTCTTATTTTATCTCAAACGGTTTAAATAAAGAAAAAGTGGAGCTGTGGAGGTGAATTGGTTCAAACAAGTTGAAGTCACGCGAGGTTGTTTAAATACACACGTTAGTTTAGTTATTCATAATAATGGATAAACAAAAAAGTCTGCGCGGGTCAACCTGATGTGACCCGTTCCATTTCGATACATACTAAATTGAAGGACTAGTCTGCTAGTTTGTGGCAAGAAGCGATCAATTCCATGTTTATAAACATTTTCTTGAAAAACGATTACAGCTGCACTTGAAAACAAAGAATAAGCAAAGGAAGAACCTGTGGAAGGTTTTCTGGGCGACAACGTTGTTTCCATCAAAGACACAACCAGCAAAATGACCACCACTGACAAGCAACGTAATTCTCAAACAAGTGTTGTCTCTAGGTTCATGGATTACGTTAAGTAGTTTCTCAGTCACTTCCCTCACTGTTACATGTGGCGTTTCATCATCTTTCATGGATCCCGATACATCATCTTCATAGAGAATTTTCTCAGAGTCACCTAGAAGCAAACACTTCCAGAATGAAATCGTTTCTCCATTTGGTAAACGTATAAAAAATTTCTGTTTGGTAATTCCTAACACTCCCGTATTTAAACCATTGTGGCTGCCAATATCTTTGTCTTCTTCATCTTCAGAACCTGATATTCTTGATATATCATCATAATCTTTAACTAAAGAATCGAAGTCCATTCATCAAACTCGTCCTCCTTGATAGTATCCTTTCCAGCAATGCTTAGCTTTATCTGGAGATGTCGCTGATCAATAAAACACGATGAATGGAAAAAGTATATAAGACATGAAACGCAAAATTCGATTTAAGTGACCCAGCCCATTCACTCATTTAAGCCCATTTTAGTTATTTATTTTATTATTTCATTTTTAAGATTTTATTGTATATGTAATAAAAGATGCCAACTTGAAGAAAAATAAAATAAGAGATGTTGGCTAATGTATAATGTTAGGCATGGTCGCATGGTATGATACATGTTGTTTTGGCTAGTTAAGTTTCGGATTACTTTAATTAATAATGACACGTTAATTACGAGAGCTGGATTTTTTATAAAGTAAGGATTATGTTGATCTATAAAATGATTTAAAGTTAGGTTTTTTGTACGGTAGGAGTGTTTTGTACGGTAGGAGTGTTGTGTACGTGTATTATTGTAAAATGTTTATGTGAGTCGTCATGATACTTTTATTGTTTAAATACGGAAATACGCCGATGTTCGATTGAATTGAAACCGTGTGTATAGATGATCAAACTTCGAATCACCCTCTACTTGGATTATCCTACGCGCCGGCATGCAATCACAAGTTGACGCGCCATCATACAATAATTGTAAACAACCGTTGGTAGTTCTTATAGGCTACAATCAGTTTTGATCTATGTCAACCTCGTTAATAACCAGCTTGTTAAAATTGTTTATCATAGTAGACTCTCTTGCCATATATGTGACCCAAGTTGTAGCTAATATGATACAGCTAACTAGCAAAATAGCTAAATATTCTAATGTGACGGAGCATAAATATCTTGAGTCATACAGATTATGAGCTCCTGGCTCGACCTGTTGGTCTAGGTTGACACTCCACAGTCTGCACAACTACCATTACAATACGGATTTAAGATTTAACTTCTTCCTACGACACAATCACACCAGGGCCTAATCGTGGAACCTCGCTGCTTTTGACCCTTACGAAAATAAACCTTTCATCATTTTAAAGCCAAAGTAGCATGCTTACACAGAAATAGCTCAATAAATACAAACTTTTGGCTGATACAAAAGCTCAACCTGACTGTTTGGCTCACTTCCCAAATCTGGTCCATGTTTTTTGCTCTGAGTTCGTGCAACCCTGCATCATAGTTTGGAATTTTCTTGTTTTTTGCTACCTTGTTCCCACTAAAGAGCACAACAATCAACACATATCTCTATTACTTATGCAGTAACACAGCATATCAACACCTCTCTTTAGACGAGTACCTAACTGCTCCAGCAGCTTCAAACTTGATAATCACTCCTAAGCCATGACACACCTGACACCACCTGTGTTGAAGTCTGGAGATATCCATATTAAGACCTCCTGACTCGATCTTTTCGTGAAGGTTGTTCTGCCTTCAATGGCATTTCAGTTCCATCTGAACCTCTGCAATACAGTACCGATTCAAAACTCAATTCTTCCCGTAAATGCATTTACATGGCGGGGCAAAAGAAAGGGGGGAGGGGGGAAGCAACTACGAAGCACGAGCCTAGCTCAGTGATAGTTTCTCAAACCATGATTCACAACCTTGCTAGTTTTTGGTCCTTACGAAAATACGCTTTCATAGTTCCAAGAACGAAGAGCAGCAACTCAAATAATAGCTTGATACTGTTAGAGGATGAAAACGTTGAACTGAAATTAACACTCAATATGACTCCGTTTATTTCACTTCCCAAATCATTTTTATGTTGTTTGCCCTGCGTTTCCATGACCATTTGGATCCATCATTCTATGTGTATTTGGAACATTCTTAGGTGTGATGCTATAATAAGACGTGTGCTTCCTCAATATGTCTTGTTTGGCAAGAACATCAGCAGCTTTGAGCTCCTCTTTGCTGACTTATAGAAATGGGACTCCTTTTACTTTTCTATAGACCAACATAATCCACCAATTTCGTTCTCCTTATTATTAATTCAGCCCTAAACATAACAGATCATAAATTCTCTAACCACCAAAATTAAAATAAATATATATGATCACTAAAATCAAATTTTTCATTGATATAGTCAGATAAGACCATTACAAAAACACCAAAATATAATAACTTCATATCCAAACACTACCATTACAAATGATATAACACTAAGCCCTATCTCCCCTAATCCTCCTAGCAAGCTGCATATCTTTAGGCATAATTGTAACTCGTTTTGCATGAATCGCGCACAAATTAGTATCTTCAAACAACCCAACCAAATACGCCTCACTCGCCTCCTGCAACGCAGACACCGCAGAACTCTGGAACCTCAAATCCGTCTTAAAATCCTGCGCGATTTCCCTCACTAGTCTCTGAAACGGGAGCTTCCTTATCAAAAGCTCAGTGCTCTTTTGATACTTTCGAATCTCTCGCAACGCAACCGTTCCTGGCCTGAATCTGTGTGGCTTCTTTACCCCTCCGGTTGCTGGAGCGGATTTTCGAGCGGCCTTTGTTGCGAGCTGTTTGCGAGGAGCTTTTCCGCCGGTGGATTTGCGAGCTGTTTGCTTGGTACGTGCCATTTGATTGAAAGTGTGTTTTTTTTAGTGTCTGTGAAATGTGTTTGTGTTTTGTGATTGATGGTTTGTTAGGGTTTATATAAAGGGGATTTTGGGGATAAATTTGGCGGTAAAATGTGAAAATTTCAAATGGTTTTTGGGTTTTCATAAAATTTTGGTGTGAATTTCGGATTTTGGGGGAATAACACGCTGGCAATCCGTGTGATGTATGTGAGGACCAAGGTGTTTGAAAAGAGATGATGAAATATGGTCCGTTGGATTTGAAGCTAGTTGAGTAATTTTAACTATATTTTGTCTTTTTAAGGGCTGGTTAAAACGAGCGAGATTGCTTGAGTGTTGTTGCGGGAGTTTTTTTCGTTATATTATTTTGCATATAAAATACGTATTTTTAAGGTTTTTTTTTTTTTTTTTTTTTTTACATATAAAATACGTATTTCATACTTAATCTGATTTTGTTTCATTTAGCATTCTGGTATGGTTTACAGTAAACCTCTAGTATACATTTTGGCATCGGGTATGGTTTGTAGTAAAATTATTCATCACTAAGTGGGTTGAAATAGCCTATAAGGCTATAACCCGCTGTGAGGTTTACCTCTATTTGAGATACTTAATACGATTTATCAGATGTCATGGCAGTAATCTGTTGCTTGCCCAAGTAATCCAACAAATATTTCCTCCTCAAAACAACATACTTAACACATTATCAGTTGATGACGGTAAAGAATACGGAGTACTAAAGAAAGAAAAGAGAAAGACACTTGGAACATTTTTAAGTATAACGGTAATGAATGATAAAGAAACAAAAGAAGAAGACACTTAACAATCCAGTTAGTGTGAACTTCCATAAGACACTTAACGAATTATGGAAATGTGAAAGTTGGCTTATGGAAACTGATGTGAATTGATTAGTGTAACATGGTCTAAGGAATAAGATGTAAATTTTTTATTTTTCCTAACATAGTTTGGTTGTCGTGTTTTGATTGCTCAAAGACGTAGCTTTTTTTTTTTTTTTCAAAAATATCATCACATCAAGAAACATTTGAACGACACCAGAAAGCTTTTAAGCGCGCATTTTGTGCCGTTATCGTTAGCACCGAAAATGTGGTGTGGTTCTCAATTTTTTTTGTTCATTTACATAAAATAAAACATACATAACATTAACTAAAATAAACTTCATTAAATAAAAAAAACGCACATTACATTAATTAAAAAATAATAATAAATAAAAGAAAATAGGGTACATAACTAAGGGTGTGCATGGTTCAAAACCGGACCGGACCGCCGATTTCGGCATAAACCCTGAGACCGAGACCGGATCGAATGTGGTCGGTCCGGTCTCGTCCGAACCGGTCCGGTCCGGTCCTTCTCGGGTCCGGTCCAACAAGGCCAATCGTCGGTTTGGTCGGGACGGACCGAGGACCATTAAGCCTCAAAGCAGGACCATGGACCGACCGAATGTGGTCGGTCCGGTCTCGTCGTGTCGGTCGATCGGTCCTTGGTCCGGTCCGGTCCGTTCGGTCATATGCTCACCCTTATACATAACAATAAAAACATAAATACGTAAACAAGAAATAAAAATTACAAACTAGTGATTAAGGTTCCATAAATGCTCCACAAGGTCTTGTCGAAGATCGTCGTGCACTTGTCTATCTCGAATTTCTTTGCTTTCTAACATGTAAATCACATCTTTCGACCCAAGTGTCTGCTATGTTTGGCCTTGGATCAACGAACAAATCTCTAAAATTTACTTCAAATTCTTCGTCCAGTATCATGTTGTGTAACATTATACAACAATACATGATTCTTTTCAAGGCGTTGATTTCGTAAGCACGTGTGGGTTGTCGTATAATTCCCAAACAACCTTGTAGGACTCCGAAAGCTAGTTCAATATCTTTTCTAGAATTTCTTGAACTCTTTTAAATTTCAATTTTTTCAGTCCTTGCAACAGAATACGTTTTGACAAACACGGACCATGCTGGATAAATGTCGTCGGCTAAATAGTAACCTTTCTTGTATGTATGTCCGTTTACTACAAATGGACATTACGGAGTTTTACCGGCAAATTCATCATCAAATAACGGGAACCCATATAACACATTAAAATCATTATTTGCCCCCGGAACCCCAAAATATGCATGCCAAATCCAAAAATTTTAATCCACAACCGATTCTAACATAAGAGTTGTGTATTTATGATAACGTCTTTTGAATTGAGCATGTAAGGCCTTTGGACAAATTTTCCAATATGCATGCCAAATCCAAAAAATTTAATCCGCAACCGATTCTAACATAAGAGTTGTGTATTTATGATAACGTCTTTTGAATTGAGCATGTAAGGCCTTTGGACATATATCAAAGTTATTGTCTTGTTCCAAACACTCCTTCAAATGAACCTCACTTATCCAACTTCTTGTAAATCTTGTTCATCGTCCTACCAAGGCACTTGAACATCCCCTTGGTTTGCTTGAACTCCGCCGATTCATTCTCAATCTCAGGGAGAGACGCATAGTACTCATGAGGTGGAAGGAGAGAATTTGGAAGACCGTCCTCGGAGCTATTTGATGATGGATTTGGAAGTTTTGATCTTTTGCCTTTAGTCTTAGCCACTCGCTCTTCACTCAAGGGCACAAAAATGTGAGGGATGAGCTCATAGTCAAGCGTCAACCCTTTTGGGCTTGGTGGAATGGGTGCAAAGGCTCTATAGAGACGGGTGAGAAGCATCCCGTAAGGAAGAGCAACCGATCCTTGAGTTGGAATGTCAATCATTCTCCTAGCAATGTAGTAGGCTAAATTGAATGGTTGACGGGTGGACAAGTTGTAGAGCATGTGACAAAGGCAAGTATTGATATGGTCCCTATTTCCTATGGTGCTAATGACGTTGGCTCTAAGTAGTTCCTCCCATTTCTTGAATTCGGGCTTCAGCTCATTGAGTTCCATACCATATGGATCTCGGTTTACTTCCTTTCCCTTTCGGGTGACACGGGTTGGAGCAACCCTTGGGTTAAAGAGGCGCTCACGGATGACATCCTTATCTGCTAAAGGAGTTTGGTAGGGAAGAGAGCGGTCATTGATTGCATCAAGGATAGTGAGTGGCCATTTATCCGAGTAGACACATGTCCCTCGGTTGGGAATTCCTAGCACTTGAGCAAATTGGGTTAAGGAGATGGTGTAGTCATTTTGATTGATTCTTAACCTAAGGCTAAATTCATCATCCTCATCAATGAAACCGGTAACACTAGCATAGAATTCTAACACAAACCTAGGACAAATGGGTTCATCGATGTCAAGGAGACAATCGAATTGAATCGCGACTAGTTCTTGACGGAGATTGGTTCCGTCGACAAAGGAGGAGTGAATGGTTCTACCCTCATGGAAGTACCTTTGTTCTAGACTCTTAAAGATTTTGACTTGTTCTTTGGAGAGGCCCTTGGTTTTGTGATGTTTGGGAATGTAGTTAAGGGTATCCTTGTGATCATAGAATCTTGCGGCAACCATGGTTATTCCTATGAGTAAGAATTTACACGTTAAAAATGAGAACAAACTTAGCGTTTTGGTTCTAGTGTGTGCCTATGTGAAAACGATTTGGAGTTGCGGTTATCTCGACTCATTTTATGCATAAAATCTGATATGTGCAAAACACATATCATTTCTTTATCAAAATAAGACCCAAAATAACCAAGAAAGAGCCGTTTATTGCTAATATTCGTTGTTTTCTTGAGTTTGTGCTTGTGCAGGTACGGATATGTCAAAACACACAAAAAGAAGCTAAATCAGACGAAAATTCGAGCACGAGAGATAAAGAGTGCTAGAGCTGAGCCGGAGGATCAAAATTGTGCATTTGTGAAGATTTTTATTCTCTGAAGATGATTTTTGGAAGATATGATCAAATTTGAAGAATTGTCAGAATTAGTCCCTGAACTTTGAGCATTTGGCAGAATCTACCCTGAAGTTTCAGAAGTTGCAAATTCAACCCTTGGATTATTTGAGATTGGCAAAAATGACCCTTGGATCACATTTTCGATTTACACTTATGGTCCTTTGGATTTCCGATTTTACACCTTTAGGTCCTTAAATGCTAAATGGGTACTATCCCAAATCTAGTCCAAATCACACCTTGGCCCAAATATACAAACCAAACCCAAAGGTCCAAAATACCGGTCCAAAAGATTAAACCAAGCCCACACCCAAACCAACCCGTTATACCCATGGACCCCGTCAACCACTCCTTAAACCCGGTCAAACAATAATCGAAAATAAACTAAAAAATACCTCCCGCCAAATTTGCCCCAAATTTACCTGTAAGAACCCTAAAACACCCTTTCGTTCAATTAAGCATAATTACTACAATTAAGGGTAATTCCGTCTTTTCCCGACACCACCGACACCACCGACACACGTGATCGCCGGTCATCAATCCGTGTGCCAAACCTCCAATCCTCTTCTCGATTGGTGGATGGACGCGTGGCATGTGTCAATCCAAGGGTTAAGATCAAATGGGATACGTGGAAGATTGATCCAAGGGCTACCAATGCACTCAAAGAAGCACAAATGCTCTTTCGGATCCTTCCAAGGCCTCAAGCTCGCCTATAAATAGGACCTTTTCATTCACTTGTTAGAGATGTAGTTTTTGTGATAGAAAGTAGTTAGTGTATTAATGAGAGTATAGTTAGTAGTCATCTACGTATTTTAATTTCAATGTTTTAGTTAATTTCATTAATAGAATTTCACTTTTGTACTCAACATTTTCATTAATAAAATCAATCAATTCGTATTCAAATTGTTTAACATCGCTCAATTGAATCTCATATCCTCTTTAATTAAGTTGTTAAACATTTTCCAGTTTATAATCTTCTCAAATCAAAAATCACAAAAAAATAAGAAAAATACTTCAAAAATCAAAAATATCTCAAATCTATTATTAAACTGTTTTTAGCTTAAGTTTTTGTTTCTAAAAGCTCTTACAAGTTCATTAACAGCTTTTTGAGTGTTCATAAACTACCTACTCAGTTTCTATTCTCAAACTACATCTTGGTCAACAAAAGTCAAAGGTTCAGAATCATGGGTGAATTGATCTGTGTTGCTGAGATAGCTATGGATTGGGTTGATGATGATTAGTTTGGTATGAGATCAGGTTTAGGTTAGTGGTCATTTGAGTTGTTTGGCAAGCCATTGTGGCTAGGACATATGTAAGTTTTGAATACACTTTGTTATCTCATTTTGAGTTCAAAGCGTATTAAAATTGTTTATTGATTACGTGTTTGTGCTTGTTTTAATCTCTAGAATTAGTTATATCTAGGTGAGCTTTAGATAGATTGAATATTGTTAAGTAGTTTATAGGTTTAAATCGCATTTCAATTTCTTAAATAGTGTTTGGATAAATGTATCAAATTGGTGTTAGAGGTTTAAGTAGTATAAGTTTTGAGTTGAATTAATAGAACTTAGCTTAGTTCGAGTCTAGAATAGTCATTAATTTGCATAATAGAACTCTAGAAGTCAAAATCATATTAAATCGCTCTTATTTGCATTTACATTGAAATCGTTAGTTAGATTTTGCTTATAGGTATTAAAAACGATGAGATCTAGCTTGTTTGTCATCATAATTAGGCTTAAAACATCATATTCATTCATCATTTTGAATCAAAATCTCGGTTTAGTCAAAATTTCAAATCTGTTTTAAAAAGTCATGTTGTCAAAACAGGTTTTGTCACGTGAAGCTGTACAAGCTTCACTTTAGCTTGTTCCTTGCCTAAAATTTGGTCCAGTTGATCTTTGCTTGGTTGTCTAGAGGTCCACACTTTTGGTTTCTCATTAGCTTATTATATAAGCTTGTGCTTGAGCTTAAAGTATGGGGTTTAGTGGTTGTTTTGCTCTAGTGGTTAGTTAGCATCAAATCTTGGTAGATTGCTTATTAGTGGTTAAGAGTAGTTGGATTTAGTTGGATTTGAGTTAGTATAGCATAAGTTAGCTTCAGTAATCAATTGGTAGCTTATTGTGCTTTTTAGCTTATTCTTAATAGCTTATTTTCAATCGGTTTACACTACGACTTGTTATCCTTACACATAAGCCATAGTTTTATATTTTTCATAAAATTAGAATAATATTTTAGACTTTTACTGAATTTTTCATAATTTTTCATCATTTTTAGTATTTTTCCCAATTTAAAAGCAGCTTTTAGGACTTTTAAATAGCTTTTATTACAATTAAATCGAAAATCTTCAAAAAATAAATTTTCAATTTTCATAGATTAAGATAAATACAAAAGCAAAAAATAATTTTTCTAGATTTTCCTAGCTTATTTTGTAATTTTAGCCATTTAATTAGTTTTAAATAGTTTTAAATTCATAGAAAATAGAAAATAATCGAAAAATACAAAATTAGTTTTGAAAATTCTCTTTAGTTATTTTAGATTTTGAAAAATATTTTCATATTTTTCCTTTTAATTTTCATAATTTTAGTATTTTAAATTAGTTTTAAAAGTTAAAAATTAGTTTTAATCCGAATAAATTCCGGAAAAATCCTAAAAATTAGTTTTAATTCATAAATAATTTTCAAATTGCATTTTTAGAGTAAAAGTAATTTTAGGTTATTTTTAGGATATAGATTAGACGTAGTTGCATTTTATTTACGTTTCGTTTATTACGTTTTAGTTAATTCTCGTAATTAGGATTTCCCGTAGATTAGATTCCCTTAATTACTTTCCCAATTCCCGTAGTTTTTAAAATCAAAATCATTAATCCAAAACATCGAGCATTAAAATTCCAAACCAAAAACGACGTTGGCAATTCACGCCTCGTTGGGAAACGATTCGGGTTGACTAATCCGTATCACGATCACACACGGGATTTGATTTAATATTCTTTTTCCTAAAGGAATTTTGAATCTATCTTCGTGATTATTTTTGATATCGATATTGAGGTTTTATCCATACACAAATACCCCTAAGCCTACATTTCGATTTAATCAAATTTTGGCGCCACGCCGGGAGAGATTGTGTCGCGACAATATCGTTAGAGGTTTGACGATTAGTGACTCGAGATCCTTCTTCGTGAAGTTACTATTTTCTAAAAATCAAAAAGTAAAAATATTTTTCTTTTCTTTTATATATATATATATCATATTAAAAATACAAAAGATTTTCTCTTGTGTTTTGAGCTTAAATAGAAGACACCAATTATATAACATTCTCAACGGAGGTGTTATCATTAATAAGTTCCCGAACTAAAGATCAAAAACTTGCCTTTGTGTCGCTTGTGAATTGATTTATTTCTATCGGATAAACAAACCGTGTGGTGGGTATAAGGACGGCGACATTAAATTGCGGTGAAAAGAGGCGGGTTTTAATAAGCTTCACACGACCTAAAAAGCTTCTCCGCTCGCTTGTGCGTTTGTCTTATAGAGGTGATTTATTCACTTGGGATTATTGGTTAAGTTCACCGTGTTTTCGAATACCGGTCTCTTTTAATTGCCTTGGTTTTAAGTGCATGCGCACTCGCTCTCGATCAAGACGACTTGAATCGAAATCGAACGCACCGAGTTACGTAACATGGCCGCCGCCAACGTACCACCAAACCCCGGTCCTAATCCTCCTCCCGTTAATCAAAATGTAGCTCCCGATCTCCGAACGATGGAGGAGCTATGTCAACCTACAATGTACGGGAGGGAGGACCCATTGCACCGACTAATATTCAAGCTACCGATTTTAGCTTGAAACATCATATGATAGAACAAGTAAAAAGCAGTTGTCAATTTCATGGTTTACCCGATGACGATGCAAACAAGCATCTTGATAAATTTTAACCGTCACCCGTAGTATGAAACAAAATGGGGTCTCCGATGACGCCTTCGTCTCTATCTTTTCCCATACTCTTTGACTCATCATGCCACTTCTTGGTTTGATCGACTCAAGAATTCGATTCATACCTTCGAGGAAATGGTTTCAAGTTTCGCAAAGTACTTTCCACCGTCGATGGTGACGAAGTTGAGGAACGATATCGAATTTCGCACAATATCCCGACGAATCTTTGTTTGAAGCTTGGGAACGATATAAGCTTGCAATTGATCGATGTCCGAATCATAACATGTTGCTTGTCACCAAATTGATACGTTTTATAATGGTTTGACGTTGAGACATCGTGATACAATCAATGTTGCTGCGGTGGAACTTTCATGAAAAGACGTCCCGAAGAATGTTACGATCTTATTGAGAACATGACCGCTCATCACAATTATTGGGATTCTACCGCGAAAGGGTGAATCATCTAGATCAAATTCGTCTTCTTCTCACGATCACGGCTCTTCATAAGAAAGTTGATGATTTGAACACGGCTATGTTGAAAATGTACCAAATGCATCCGTCTAGTCAAAGTCAACAAGTGAAAGCGGTACACCCGACTTGTGAGACTTGTGGAGGTCCACATTCTTATTCCGAGTGCCCGACCATTGGTGGCTACGCACATGAGAATGTTTATCTTTGCTGAAACTACAATCAACCGCAAGGAGATCGAAATCTTCTTAGCTACCGCTCAAACAATTATCTCGGACCTCCGGTTTCAACCAACCTCAACAACAAAACCATAATCAAAACCGTTTCAATGGTAACAACAATCAAAACCGAGGAGCTAATCATGGAAATCAACACTACCAAGCTCCTCCACCTCAAGTTTACCAACAACCACCTCCTCCTCAACAAAGAATATCAACAACCTTCTCATCAAGTTGCTCCGAACAACGAGTTTTTAACTTACATGAAGAACTCCGACAACACCATTAAATGTTTGCAAACTCAAATTAACGGCATGAGGACGAATTTCAAAAAAGAAATTGAAGCTACAAGTAACAAGCAGATGACTGAAATAAGGAATATGATGGCTAGTTTCTTTCAAGCCAATCAACCGTCTACTTAATATTCTCAACCCTCGGGTTCCGGTTCTCTTCCAAGTAATACGATTCCTAACCCGAGAGGTGACATGAAAGCGATCACTACCCGAAGTGGTGTTGCTTACGATGGACCTACGGTTCCTACCACTAATCCTTCTTCTCCGTCTCGTGTGGTAGACCGTGAGACCGGGGTGACAAAGGACCCGGTGCTTCCTACTAATAAGGGGAGTACTGTGAATGTCCAACCCACGGTTGTCCAAGATTCTGAGCCCGAAGATGCTCCCGTTAATGTGAAGAAAGCTAATCCGAAACCGTCTATCCCATATCCGTCTTGTCTTAAAGATCAAACTCTTCGTGAAAAGTCGAATCATCAAATGGAAACGTTTTTCCAAATCTTCAAAGACTTGAATGTGGAGATCAGTTTTGCGGATGCCCTTCTCTTGATGCCCAAACTTGCTTCTACGATTAAGGGATTGCTTACGAATAAGGAGAAACTATATGAGCTTGCTACGACATCTCTGAATGAGAATTGTTCGGCGGTTATCCTCAAGAAACTTCCCGAAAAGTTAGGTGACCCCGGCAAATTCCTCATTCCATGCGATTTTCAAGGAATTGTTCAATGCTCCGCCTTGGCCGATCTTGGTGCGAGTATAAATTTGATGCCGAAATCAATCTACGAGAAGCTTTCGTTACCCCCACTTACCCCAACGTGTATGACCCTCGAGCTAGCCGACCGTACTACTACGAAACCAATTGGTATAGCCGAGGATGTTTTTGTTAAAGTGGGGGAGTTTGATTTTCCGCGGATTTTGTTGTCGTTGATTTTGATGCCGACCCTCGTGTACCCATTATTCTCGGAAGATGCTTCTTAAGGACGGGCCATGCGTTGATTGATGTGTATGAAGGAGAAATCACTTTACGAGTAGGAAAAGAAGCCGTCACATTTAACGTTAACCATACTTCTCAATCTCTAACCAACCAATATGATGTGGCCAAAATTAATGACACCGAGGTGACAAAGGACCCATGAATTCCTACTAATAACGGAATTACCAAAACGTCCGACCTCGGTGGTCCAAAAGTTGAGCCTAAACCATCGAGAATTGAACCAAGTCTTTCACGTTTCACGGTTAAGAGTTTGTCTACGATACGTGCTGAGCAAAAGAAGAAATTAGAAAAGGAGACTACAACGGTAGTGGTGGAAAATGCTAGCTCTAAGAGCACACCACTTGTCCCACCTCCGTTTTCTGTGTATCGAATTGATCTTGTTCCTAAGAACGTCGAGATTTCTTTGAGTGGCAATCCCACTCCTTCTTCTGACTATTCCCCTCCTCTTACTCCGTTTGAAGGAGAAGACTTCTTTTTGAAAGAGATCGATGAGTTTCTTGCTATTGATGAATCGATTCCACCGGAATTGATGATGGTTTTTATGATTCGGAGGGAGATATCCTTTATCTTGAACAATTGTTGAATGAAGATCCATCACCGTCACTCCCTCCGAAAGAGATCACGATTAAAGAAATTAAAGAAGTTCAAACGTCTGATAAAATTTCTTCAGAACCCGAGCTTAAGGATTTTTCTATCGAGGAGTTCGCCGATGAACTCGCTACCACCGACTCGATCCTTTCTGAGAATGAAGAAAATGAATACGATGATCCATTTTATCCGAAGAAAGAAAAGGAAGCAAAGATTACGACTGATGAGCTTGTTGATACTGAGGTCCATTATTTTTTATCCGAGAGTGAATCCTCTCCTCGTGAGGATTTTCACGTAGATGATACTTTGATTTCCTTCCTCTCGAGGATAAGATTTTTAACCACGGATACTCATCGAAGAGTACATTCTTATCACCAAAGTTATTCGGAAAAAGGATCCTATCTTGGATGCCTTCATTGTTGAACCTTCGAAATGCATTTCTTTGTACCATGGACTCCCTTCTTCTATGGAGTATTCTTATTGTGATCCGTCATCCCTTCGTCCGCCCGCTAAACCGCCGGATGATGGATCAATCTTTCTTGAAAAACCTTTTGTGAGTTTGGGAGATGTTATTCCGTATGTGCTGAAGCCCGACATTTTCTTTCCCTCCCAACCCACCCATTCTCTTTCCCTCCGGAGTGAGGATACCATCTTTGATCCGGGTATCCCTTCCGCTTGTTTCCCCAAGGACAAATGAATTCGGGGACGAGTCAGGCTAGCGACTCGGTGACCAAAAATAGTAGCGCTTCGTGGGAGGCACCCCATGCTTATCTCTATCTTCTTTCTATTTTCTAATAAGTGACGTGAAGGGGTTAGCCTCTTCGATTTCTCGTGTTTGGTTGTTTGTGATGTTGTGTTTAGGATGTTCCCGATATGAAGACTCTCGTGCTCGAAGTTTGTCTTTTCTCCACTCGAGTTTCATGATCGATGCTGATGGAAATCCGATATCCTAATCTTATTGACTAACGTTTATCTTCTAGCATACTTAATAAACGGCTTTTAGATTTTCGTTGATACCCTTGCCTTTAAACATTGAGGACAATGTTTTGTTCTAGTCTGGGGTAGGGTAATCTTCGATTTGATTTGACCGCACTTGCTTATTTTTGTCGTGAATTCTCAACCCGCTTTTCCTTAGAAAATAAAAAAATGTGCAAAAATGAGAAGAATTTAAAATTTTTGTAAGCTTTTGCTAGTTTTATGATTGAAAAGTTCTTGCTAGTCTCTTAGAAGTTTCTTTAAATATGCGTTTTCTTGAAATAGCCTTTGCTAATTGCTTAGACAAGAGGCTATAAAATGCGATTCTAGCTCACAAGGCCAAGAATTTGCAAGTCTCCCTAAGTGATTTTAAATATGCGAAGCTTAAACAAGAATTTGCTAGTTTCTAATAAGTGACTTTAAAAATGCGAGACTTGAGATTATTTGACGAAGCATTTGCTAAGTTAATATATGTTTTGACACCTTGTTGACTTTCCGCTGGTGAGAGTAGGAATAGAATTCGACTTGACCGGGCGTGTTGAGCCCTAGCTTGTTCCCTTAACCATAGATAATCTAAAATTATCGGCTAAGCATCCGCGGATCTCATTATTTGGGATTTTAAATTTGCGGAGATCGAGAAATGATAGAGTTACTTATGAGTTTAGATGCTAAGCGTGGAGTAGTTGGTTCTCTTTAGAGCCCATCAAGGTACTTATGGCTTTTTGTTCCCACAAAATTGTTTCACCCCATATCTGTCTAATAAATAATTAGAGATGTTGAGTTTTTGGCGATAGTTAGTTCTTTATCTTCTTAAAAGAATCTTTGTTTTAAAAATTGGGTACACATCAAGGATCCGTAATAAATAAGTAATAAGTAATAAATAAAGTTATGAGCTGCGGTGTCGAGATCGGACCCTTGGATCTTTAGCCGGGATTGGGTGAGGTTCTTGGTCTAACCAACTGGGATCCTCATTTCATGAAGCCTATAGTCTTGGAATTACCCCGTGAAGCTCCGTAGTTCATAGCTCATATAAGTAAAAGTATAAGTGCAAAAAAAAAAAAAAAAAAAAAAAAAAAAAAAAAAATAAAAAAATAATAAATAAGAAAAAAAATGATGATGAAAAAAAAAAAAAAAAAAGTGAATAAAAATTCCTTGATGTGGACCTCATTTTGGGACAATGGTTCTTGAGAGAAGATGGACAACTAATTATCGACTTAGCTTTGTATCTTTATCGGATAAAATTATCGAAACGAGAAATTTGAAGAAATTCATTTCTCACAAAAATAAAAAATCTAGAGGAAAATAGGAAAATGGGAACAAAAGGTAATTACACAAGTAACTTCCATGGGTAGTGTTAGCATCTAGAATCATATTTAACAATGATTTCGATTTTACGCTTAGTTTGGGACTTGTGAAAATCGTGACGATGTATTCTATCCGTATGGTCACTTCACTGTGTGTTGTGTTTCCTACTCCGTGATCCTAACGTGTCGTTTGAAAAATGTTGGAGTTATTGATCGACATGAAAGTTCAACAAACCGTCACTCATAATTTGAAAGTGCTTAATCGTAATATCTATATGTGAAATAAAAAGGTAAACGGGCGTTTTAGAATTAAGGCTTTCTTAATCTCTTTTGAGGAATCTTTGCTACTTCTTCATAGGTTTAGTAGAAAGAGATTGAAATCCTTGGTTTTAGAAGCGTGAGTTGATTGCATTGCGTGAGGACACGACAATGGTCTCGTCTGGGTATTTTGATATGTGCAAAACACATATCATTTCTTTATCAAAATAAACCCAAAATAACCAAGAAAGAGCCGTTTATTGCTAATATTTGTTGTTTTCTTGAGTTTGTGCTTGTGCAGTATGGATATGTCAAAACACAAAAAGAAGCCAAATCGACGAAAATCCGAGCACGAGAGATTAAGAGAGCTAGAGTCGAGTTTAAGATCAAAATTGTGCATTTGTGAAGATTTTTATTCTCTGAGGATGATTTTGGAAGATATGATCAAATTTGAAGAATTGTCGAATCAGTCCTCAACTTTGAGCATTTGGCGAATCTACCCTTCAAGTTTCGAAGTTGCAAATTCAACCCTTGGATTATTTGAAGATTGGCAAGAATGACCCTTGGATCACATTTTCGATTTACATGTATGGTCCTGGATTTCGATTTAACACCTTTAGTCCTTAAAATTACCATGGGTCCTAGTCCTAAATCCAAGTCCAAATCTCCTATACTAAATCCAAATATAAAATAATAAAACCCGGTCCAACCTTAAACCCATGACCCGTATCAAACCAAATAACAAACCATGGACCCTTGGTCAAACCAACACTTAAACCCGGTCAAAACAAATCAAAAACAATAAAAAATCCCTCCGCCAAATTCACCCCAAATTTACCTGTAAGAACCCTAAAACACCCTTCGTTCAATTAAGCATAATTACTACAATTAAGGGTAATTGGTACTTTTCCCGACACCACGACACCACCGACACACGTGATCGCCAGGTCATCAATCCGTGTGATACACCTCCAATGCTCTTCTCGATTGGTGGAAGAAGCGTGGCATTTGTCAATCCAAGGGTTGAGATCAAATGGGATACGTGGAAGATGATCCAAGGGCTACCAATGCACTCAAAGAAGCACAAATGCCATCTTCTAGATCCTTCCAAGGCCTCAGCTCGCCTATAAATAGGACCTTATTTCATTCACAGCTTAGATGTAGTTTTTGAGTAGAAAGTAGTAGCTTATTAATGTTTAATGTTTAATTTTCATCTCGTATTTTAATTTCAATGTTTTTGTAATTTCAAGTTTTATTAATAGAAGTAATTTCAACATTTTCATTAATAAAATCTCAATTTCAGATTTCATTGTTTAAAATAGCTTATTAGTTGTTCATATCCTCAAATTAGCTTATCTAAATCATTTTCCGCTTTATAATCTTTCAAACAAAAATCACAAAAAATAAGAAAAATACTTCAAAAATCAAAAATATCTCAAATCTATTATTAAACTGCTTTCTTAAGTTTTGTTTCTAAAAGCTCTTACAAGTTCATCAATAGCTTTTTAAGTGTTTATAAGACTACTACTCGGTTCTATTCTCAAACTACATCTTGGTCAAAAAAGTCAAAGGTTCGTAATCATGGGTGAATTGATCTGTGTTCTTGAGATAGCTATGGATTTGGGTTGATGATGATTAGTTTGGGTTGAGATTAGGGTTAGGTTAGTGGTCATTTGAGTTGTTTGGCAAGCCATTGTGGCTAGGACATATGTAAGTTTTGAATTCACTTTGTTATCTCATTTTGAGTTCAAATTTATTAAAATTGTGCTTATTGATTATTGTTTGTGCTTGTTTTAATCTCTTATAATTAGTTATATCTAGGTTAGCTTTAGATAGATTGAAGGTTTAAGTAGTTTATAGGTTTAAATCGCATTTCAATTTCTTAAATAGTGTTTGGATACATGTATCAAATTGGTGTTAGAGGTTTAAGTAGTATTAAGTTTTGAGTTGAATTAATAGAACTTAGCTTATTTTGAGTCTAGAATAGTCATTAATTTGCATAGGATAGAACTCTAAGTCAAAATCATATTTCGCTCTTATTTCATTTACGTTAAGAATCGAGTTAGTTAGATTTTGCATATAGGTATAAAAGCAATAGATCTAGCTTAATTTAGTTCATAATTAGGCTTAAAACATCATATTCAATTCATCATTTTGAATCAAAATCTCGGTTTAGTCAAAATTTCAAATCTGTTTTAAATAGTCATGTTGTCAAAACAGTTTTGTGAAAAGTTGTACAAGCTTCACTTTAGCTTATTATTGCCTGAAATTTGGTCCGCTTGTAGTTTTGGTTGGTTGTCTTGAGGTCCACACTTTTGGATTTCTCATTAGCTTATTATATAAGCTTGTGCTTGAGCTTAAAGTAGGGGTTTAGTGGTTGTTTTGTTCTAGTGGTTAGTTAGCATCAAAACTTGGTAGATTGCTTATTAGTGGTTAGAGTAGTTGAATTAGTTGGATTTGAGTTAGTAATAGCATAAGTTAGCTTCGAATAGTTTGGTAGCTTATTGTGCTTTTTAGCTTATTCTTAGTAGCTTATTTTCAATCGCTTTACACTACGACTTTTATCCTTACACATAAGCCATAGTTTTTATATTTTCATAAAATTAGAATAATATTTTAGACTTTTACTGAATTTTTCATAATTTTTCATCATTTTTTAGTATTTTTCCCAATTTTAAAACAGTTTTTAGGACTTTTAAATAGCTTTTATTACAATTAAATCGGAAAATCTTCAAAAAATAAATTTTCAATTTTCATAGATTAAGATAAATACAAAAGCAAAAAATAATTTTCTAGATTTTTCCTAGCTTATTTTGTAATTTTAGCCATTTAAATTAGTTTTAAATAGATTTTAATTTGTAGAAAATAGAAAATAATCGAAAAAATACAAAATTAGTTTTGAAAATTCTCTTTAGTTATTTTAGATTTTTGAAAAATATTTTCATATTTTTCCTTTAATTTTCATAATTTTAGTATTTTAAATTAGTTTTAAAAGTTAAAATTAGTTTTAAATCCGAATAAATTCCGAAAAATCCTAAAAATTAGTTTTAATTCATAAATAGTTTTCAAATTGCATTTTTAGAGTAAAAGTAATTTTAGGTCATTTTTAGGATATAGATTAGACGTAGTTGCATTTTATTTACGTTTCGTTTATTACGTTTTAGTTAATTCTCGTAATTAGGATTTCCCGTAGATTAGATTCCCTTAATTACTTTCCCAATTCCCGTAGTTTTTAAAATCAAAATCATTAATCCAAAACATCGAGCATTAAATTCCAAACCAAAAACGACGTTGGCAATTCACGCCTCGTTGGGAAACGATTCGGGTTGACTAATCCGTATCAACGATCACACACGGGATTTGATTTAATATTCTTTTTCCTAAAGGAATTTTGAATCTATCTTCGTGATTATTTTTGATATCGATATTGAGGTTTTATCCATACACAAATACCCCTAAGCCTACACATCGAGACGAATCATAGGTTGTGAGGAAGAAGATGTTTTGTAGGTAGCATTTTTGATGTTGTTGTCACCACGGACCAGACGACACCAAAAAATTGGTTCCGCCTTTTTTGTCGTTTGGTGCCGTGGGAACAGTAGCAGTTTTAAACAAATTTGTTTTGTTTTGTTTGTTCTAAGGTTTTGACTATGTTTTACCTACATGTTTGGTTCCATTAACCCCAAACCAAGTCTAAAAAGATTAAATGGTTCTCGTTTGAGAGGCTTGGTTAGAATGTCGGCAATGTTGTCTTTGGAGGATACTTTCTCAATTGAGATGTTTCCTTTTCGAACATTGTCGCGAAGAAAGTGATGACGAATTTCAATATGCTTCGTACGAGCATGTTGGACGGATTTTCTTGAGATCAATAGCTCCTTTGTTGTCGCAAAATATAACAATATCGTTGAGATGAATTCGTAATCCACGAGAGCTTGCTTCATCCAAAGAGCTTGTTGACATGCTTTTCGGTGAGGCGTATTCGCCCGATGGTTGAGATAGCTAAAGCCGTTTGCTTCTTTGCAAACCATGAGGTGAGACAATGTCCGAAAAAAGTGCAAATACCACTTGTACTCTTTCTATCGACATAGTCACCGGCATGGTCCGTGATTGGCTCCTGACGGTCAGTCTTTTATCACACAAGTCAACCACTTGTGAATGGTCAACCGTAATAAAAACCAGACAGCCTGAAACCAAAGCTGTTAATACAAATATCGTCATTAAACGTTATTTATATTTTTGATCTTTGCCTAAGTTTTGTTAACGACAAAAGTAAATTTAATTTATAAAAGCTTAAAGCTTGTCAAGTTTATTAGATATTAAAACAAGCTTTCTCAAACAATATATTCATCATTCAAGCATTTACATTTGTGATTAGTGACATCTTGATATGACTCTAATCATTATGTATGATAGTAGTTTTAGAATGTGTTAGGTTCTTAAAACCAAACACTACTTAAGCATTGCATATTTCTAAAATAGTAATACAACATTTGACATCATGTATTACATCATGGAAATCATTGGAAGATTTCATTAGATATTTTGAAGATTTGTACTCTTCATATCTTACACAATCTCACTTAGATAGAGTTGACTTTGGAAAGATTTGATATCTTGGTCATCGGACCGCGATACCAAAATGGTACAGGGCGGAACCCTTTAAGGGTCCGCCGTCAGTGACGCTCCTGTCTATTTTGGCTATAAATAGCAATGCCAAGCCAAGTAGTTTTCATCCTTTTCTAACATACTCTCATACATATCTTCTCTCTAACCTTTCTAACTCGGTTTCATATCATATTAGTGATCTCTTTTGTAGCAAAGAAGATCAAGTCATATTCAAGCTTCAACGAAGTTGGAAGTCTTGTTTATTTAGTGTTGTATGATCTAGTGTTGATCCATACTTCATTGTTGTATCAAACCATCATAATCTTGTGAGTGTGAGTGGTTAGTATTTTAGTCCTCAAAATACATTGTGTGTGGGAGTAGTTGTACCCTTGGAAAGAACTCGACATCTAGCTTAGTGTCGAAATAGTGTAAGCGAAGTGTAAAGGTTTTCTCCGCACGGTGAAAGGAGCTTGTTGACTAGTGAAGTTAAACTCTCGAGTGTGAGACTCGGGGAGTGGAGTAGGCAAGGAAAAAGAGTCCTTGTAGGCGAACCACTATAAACAACTTGTTGTGGTTTGATCATCTCTTTCCTTATTTACTTATTACACATTGCTTGCATATTTCATTAACATACTCAAGATCAATATCAATTGATCTTTCAATAAGTTTCAAAACAAAGTTTTAATTGGTAAACTATTCAACCCCATTCTAGTTTTCTACAAAAGCAATTAAGTCCGGAGAGTTTAGTGTTTCCCAGTCGTTAAGTCCCAACGAGTGCGTGTTGAATAACCAAACGATATAGTGATCGGGTGAAATTGAATGGGAAAAGGTTTGTGGATTTGAATAATTATACCTAAAGAAAAAGTTTATAAATTACAGGGGCTTAAATGCAAATTAAAGAAAATTAAAAAGCTAAATTATATTAAATAAATGCTATCACTATTTTTAAAATTGATTTTCTTGATTTTTCTTTTATAAATTTGAATTAAAAACTAATTTTAACTTTTACAACTAAATTAAAATACTAAAAATTATGAAAATAAAGAGGAAAATTGTGAAACTATTTTTCAAAAATCTAAAATAACTAAACAAACTTTTGAAAATTGGATTTGTATTTTTCTGATTTATATTCTAATTTCTATGATTTAAAAACTATTTAAAACTAATTAAATTGCTAAAATTTACTATTTAAACTAGGAAAAATCTAGAAAAATATTTTTTTGGCTTTTTATATTTATCTTAATCTATGAAAATTGAAAACTTATTTTTTGAAGCTTTTCGATTTATTTGCAATAAAGGCTAATTAAAAGTCCTAAAACTGCTTTTAAATTGGGAAAATAGCAAACAATGATGAAAATTATGAAAAATTCAGGAAAAGTCTAAAATAATATTCTAAATCTATGAAAAACATAAAACCTATACTAGTGTGCACGATTATGAAGCTGTAGTGAAATGTGCTTAGAAATAAGCACTTATAATAAGCTATAAGCTTCAAATAAGCACCAATTTATCACAGGAGCTAGAATATAATAAAACAACTTAACAGCAACCTATTTCAACTAATCTAAACCTCTAGAGTGCAAGCTAAACAGATTTGACTTATTTGCTTTTATAATGAAAACAACCTCTACCTTACCTACTTTAAGCTAAAGCCACGACATCCAATAAGCAAAGCGAAACCAGATTTTATAACCTCAATACCACCAAGCAAAGAACACTTGTACCAAAATTCAGATCCTAATAAGCTCATATGAGACTTGTGCAAGAGCTGCAATATGCCTGATTCACACTTAGTATGTGATGAGTGTGAACAGGGCATAAACCAACTTAATGGACAGCTGATTAAGTGCTTATAGAAGCTTGATAAAATTCAACAAAAATGAGATTACTAAACTAGACCAACTGAACTTGTAAAATCCAAAATATCACTTGAATTGATCCAATAATGAATCAATGAAAATTCCTCCAACCTTGGTGAAAAACTGCTTTTCCATCTTTTGACTTTGAACACAGAAATGATATGTTGACTTTAATGAGATTTGATTCCAAATGACTGACTTAATATGATGTTTTATGGTAAAATAGAACTAGTGCAAGCTAACTTATCTAATTCTATACCTAAATTCAAACATTGAACTCCTAAATCTAACTGATGCGAGTGCTAGAACAGTTTAACTATGAATTTAACTATTAGCACTTAAGTATGCAATATAACCACTAGAATGACTCTAACTGAACTATTAAAGACTAATACATCAATACTTAACTAACTACGAAACCTCTATCACATGTTCAGACCTTAAACCAAACACTACCTATAGAAACTGATATGAGATTAAACATTCCAAATCACACTTACAAACTGAAACTTACTTCAATACAGATTCAAATTATTATACTATGACAACAACAACTCACAGAACCCTCAAATTCCTACTCTATCAAATTAAGCAGATGATTACTTATAGGACAGAAATTTGAGACTTACAAACTTCCGGCCACTGGTTTCTAATCGAAAATCAATGGAACAGATTATGCACTATTATTAACCCAAATCCAAACACAATCAACCCATTTCCATTAGTACATCAACAATCCGGATCGGTTACCCCTTGTCACTGCAGTTGACTTTGTTGACCGTGATGAAAATTGAGCAATTAGACAGAAAACCTTCAAACTTGCTTTAGTAACATTAAAATAAGCGAGATAAACTAATTTGAGCAAGCAAAAGCAGATTAAAACTTAAAATGTGACAAGAACACTTTTGGCGGAAATTGGAATCAAGAAGGAACACTGAAATTAATGAACAAGAACTTTAAATTATACTTGAATTAACTCATACAAGACAAATAACTTAAAACCCGAAAGATTTTTGCATAAGAAAATTAAACGATTATGTAAATTAAAGAAAGGTCTAAAACAAGTGACAAACTGCTACTCGTGTCTTCTTTCTTCTTTATAGTCCTCACTAGTTGCTCAAATCTTTTCGGCCATTGGATGGGTCAAAGTTGATCACACCCTTGATTTTACTTTTACGCCAATATGGTATATCAACTGGGGTTGATTGCTTGTGAAGGGAAAGGGCATTAAATGCATTTTGGTGTGTTGTGGAGGTGGAGTGATAAGGGTGGTGAGAGTGAGCGGAGGTGAGTGATGGGAGGTGGTTGCAGAGAGTTGGTGAAGGTGAAGGTGGGTTGGAGGGAAAAGCTGTGGGTTTGACTGTCTGGTTTGACTGGGGTGTTATATTGGACAGGGGGTCAAAAACAGGGGGGTCATGGGTCATGGCAGGGGTTCAAGGTTCAAAAAGGGTTCAAGGGTTGATTTGTTTATTAATACATAAGGACCAAACTTGCAATTTCTGAAAATTGGAGGACCAAAGCTGTAACTTTGCAAAGTTTATCATAGGGACCAATTATGACAAGTTTCAATAGTACAAGGACCATAAAAGACATTTTCAAACTTCCAAGGACTATTTTTGCCAAATTTGAAACTTGAAGGACCAAACTTGTAAATTCTCAAAACTTATGAAATTTTTCACCAAAGGACTAATTATGACAACTTGTGATTTCAAAAGGACCTTTGGTGACTTTTCTTTTAAAATAAGTGCTCAGGGACTATTTTGTCAAGATTTGAAAGTCGGGGACCGAAAGCGCCAATTATGCAAACTTAGCTCGTTTTTCATCCGATTTTAAACATTTTGCATCCGAAACATATAAAATACAATTTTGAGATATTTTCGGTATTTTGATGCATTTCGGCGTTTTAAATGTTTTGCGATTCAGTTGACCAAAATGATGAGTATTTACACACTCATCAATCCCCACACTAAACTATTGCTAGTCCCTAGCAATATTTTGAGAAAACTTAATGGATTTGAATCTCTTTACCAAAAGCCATTACTTACGGAGTAGCCAAATATTTCGGTTCAAGTAAGAACTATGGTACATCGATAACCATATGATTTTGAGCAAACCACCGACTTTCAACGGATTTGATTTGTCTTTACCGTGCCGTTTGCTCGGACTAGCCAACTCTTAGATAATATATACTATCTTTGGTGAGTCGATTACCAATTATGGTTTTCCAAGCGCCTTTACCACAAGCCATAAACTTGCGGGCTAGCCAACTCTTTACTAATTAAAGATATGGTGAAATGAACACCATACAATTTTGGGCAAATTGCAAGCCGTCAACGGTTTGAGATATCTTTACCAAGAGCCGTTTGCTCTGGATTAGCCAATCCTTTTGTTTATTAAACATGGCGGATCGATAACCATAAGTCGAGTAAGTGCAAAACACTTACTCCAAAAAATTTTGGCCAAAAATGGGGAATTAGGTGGTATAATTACATGATAAAATTCGTGAGAATTCCCCACACTAGAAATGAATATTGCCCTCAATATTCAAAGTACCGCGGTTATGCGGCGAGAACGTAAAAGGAAATACTACTACCATTATTTTGAAAGATTTTTTTTTTTTTTTTTTTTTGAAAATTTATATACAACAATGGGCAACTCCCCACACTAGGTGGTAGAAAGTAGAAAGAAATCGAAATATGGGTGAAAACCCATATGGTGTGCTCTTGTTTTTGATTCCCGAGTCGCTAGCTTGACTCGACCCGCATTCATTGGTTCATGGGAAGCAAAGTGGAAGAAACAATCTCCATCGGACTTTCATTCAAGATGTTTGGACAAACATTTGAAGCACGTGAAAGTTCCACACCGATGAGATATATTCGACTCAAGATAATGGTACATGGAAATGCCGGGATCAAAGATAATGTCTTCATTCCCAAGGAGTGAAGAACAGGAGAAGTGACGAAATATATGAAGAAAAGAAAGAAAATCATGATAAAATCATGACTAACTCTTCATCCTCAATAGGAGAATTCATAGTTTCATGAATCTCATCATTAAGCTTGCTTGATCAAGACATATTATGGATGTGTCTAGATCAGTAGAAATTATCATACTCCCGTGAGATATGATATGAGTGAGTTCATCGAGAACTCCTTGAAGGTGAATGAATCATATTCGAATTGATATGAGTGGGTTTCTTGGTGAACTCCTCCAATGTAAATGATTCATAATCGGGAGAGAATTATGAGAATGAAAAGTGGTACGCCACTAATCTTCTCTCCCATATTATCAAAACAAGGCTTTCATTTCCGGAATAGAATCATCGGAAAGAATGTCACTATCCTTAATGGGGATAGGAGATGAAATAGGCTTTTCATTAAAAGCCTCGATTCTAGAAATGAGAAGATTAACATTCAATAATGTTGCACGAAGTGCTTCATCTTTGGTTTCATGTCGAGAACTTCATCATTCTCTTCTTCTAAGCTAACAAGCTCGAAGGTAAATCTTCCACATAAACGATGTCTCCACAAGACAACGAATCATCATCATCATCATCGGAGAACATCTCAACATGATCTTTTGGGAAGACAAGAGGGTAGGGATATCACACAAATGCTCGAGAATTCCACGTGACTCTCTTGGGATTGGGACAAGGTTCTCAACACCGGACTTTATGAATTAGTCCGATTCCTTTTCGTGAACAGTGTCAAGATGCTCGTCCCCATAATAAGAGAGTGAGTGTGAACCTCGGGTGTGATAATAGCGGTCGAGGAGTTGAGAAGGACTAGCAGCTATGGATTCTACAAGTTCCATTATTTCTCGCTAGTGATTCATCATATTCTTTTCTCCTGTATTTCCACGGATGGAATCTCAATCTGATGAACTTGATAAATCTTTATAAAATTGAAGGATATCAAGGTATCTTCATCATCATTGTCATCGAAATGAAACGGAATCGAGAGCTAGATTTGGTGCTTTTGTATTTCAATTAATTCCCTAATAGAGTTTTCACCGCAACTGGGAATCTAATTTAGCGACCGCTCTTGCCTAACAATTCTTCCATGGATTTTTGATTTAGATTATCTTGGGAATGTTTACATTCCTTCAAATCTTCACTAAATCCAAAAGATCAAGGAGAAGATTTTGAGGAAGTGGCTTAGGCGAGGTGGTGCTCGATTCATTTGGTACTTGTAGAGGTTGGTCATGATACGAAGAGTTGTAATTGTTACAAGGAAATGGATTCCTTGTTTGACAATCGAGCTAAAGTGTGGACCTCCACAAGACTACAACAAAATGATTGTTGTGGTCGGTCATGTGAATAATATGGAATTTGGTCATTTCAAAGTCCCGAGTGTTACCGAAAACTGTTCATAGACAAACGTGTTCCGGTTTGACACTCAAATTCTTGATGAGGACCTCCACAAAATTTACATGAATATGTCTCGAATCTCATGATGTGGTAGTCGATGGAATAAATCGGTTGTGTCATGGTAAGAATAGGGATCTTGGTTATAGACGGACCGTTTCTGACTCCACCATGCTACAACTGGGGCAATTGCCACCATTACAAGGACCACCACACCATTGACAACCAAGAGGGTGAGGATGAGACATAGAAAGAATCAAATGTTTTCATAGGGGTAGGGATGAAGAATCAAAGATGTGAGAGGGTAAAGATGGATATTTTTGAATTTTTGGATAAACATTTTGTAAAAATAAGAAAGAAAATCTTTTTGGGTTTTTGATTTTTAAGATGTTTTTGGATTTTTGGATTTTTATAAGAAAATATAAACATATATAGATGGTATGAACAAGGAGTGAATATTCAAATCACTAATCACGCTAAACGTAAGATTATTAGCACAGCTCCCCCGTGGGCGCCAAATTTTGATTGGCTCTGACGGTGGGCTTTATCACACAAGTCAACCACTTGTGAATGGTCAACCGTAATAAAAGCCGACGACACTGAAACCAAAGCAATTAAGTCCAGGAGAGTTTAGTGTTTCCCAGTCGTTAAGTCCCAACGAGTCATGCGATCAATAACCAAACGATATAGTGATCGGGTGAAATTGAGCGGAAAAGGTTTGTGGATTATGAATAATTATACCTAAAGAGAAAGTTTATAAATTACAGGGGCTTAAATGCAAATTAAAGAAAATTAAAAGCTAAATTATATTAAATAAATGCTATCACTATTTTTAAAATTGATTTTCTTGATTTTCTTTTATAAATTTGAATTAAAACTAATTTTAACTTTTAAAACTAAATTAAAATACTAAAAATTATGAAAATAAAGAGGAAAATTGTGAAACTATTTTTCAAAAATCTAAAATAACTAAAAAACTTTTGAAAATTGGATTTGTATTTTTCTGATTTATATTCTAATTTCTATGATTTAAAACTATTTAAAACTAATTAAATTGCTAAAAATTACTATTTAAACTAGGAAAAATCTAGAAAAATATTTTTTTGGCTTTTTATATTTATCTTAATCTATGAAAATTGAAAACTTATTTTTTTGAAGCTTTTCTGATTTATTTGCAATAAAGGCTAATTAAAAAGTCCTAAAAACTGTTTTAAATTGGGAAAAATAGCAAACAGTGATGAAAAATTATGAAAAATTCAGGAAAAGTCTAAAATAATATTCTAAATCTATGAAAAATATAAAAACCTATACTAGCGTGCACGATTATGAAGCTGTAGTGAAATGTGCTTAGAAATAAGCACTTATAATAAGCTATAAGCTTCAAATAAGCACCAATTTATCACAGGAGCTAGAATATAATAAAACAACTTAACAGCAACCTATTTCAACTAATCTAAACCTCTAGAGTGCAAGCTAAACAGATTTGACTTATTTGCTTTTATAATGAAAACAACCTCTACCTTACCTACTTTAAGCTAAAGCCACAGCTTATCCAATAAGCAAAACTGAAAACCAGATTTTATAACCTCAATACCACCAAGCAAAGAACACTTGTACCAAAATTCAGATCCTAATAAGCTAATATGAGACTTGTGCAAGAGCTGCAATATGCCTGATTCACACTTAGTATGTGATGAGTGTGAACAGGGCATAAACCAACTTAATGGACAGCTGATTAAGTGCTTATAGAAGCTTGATAAAATTCAACAAAAATGAGATTACTAAACTAGACCAACTGAACTTGTAAAATCAAAATATCACTTGAATTGATCCAATAATGAATCAATGAAAATTCCTCCAACCTTGGTGAAAACTTTCCATCTTTCGACTTTGAACACGTAAATGATATGTTGACTTTAATGAGATTTGATTCCAAATGACTGACTTAATATGATGTTTTATGGTAAAATAGAACTAGTGCAAGCTAACTTATCTAATTCTATACCTAAATTCAAACATTGAACTCCTAAATCTAACGATCAAGAGTGCTAGAACAGTTTAACTATGAATTTGACTATTAGCACTTAAGTATGCAATATAACCACTAGAATGACTCTAACGAACTAGTAAAGACTAATGCATCAATACTTAACTAACTACGAAACCTCTATCACATGTTCGGACCTTAAACCAAACACTACCTATAAAGCGATATGAGATTAAACATTCCAAATCACACTTACAAACCGAAACTTACTTCAATCTGATTCAAATTATTATACTATGACAAAGAACAACTCACAGAACCCTCAAATTCCTACTCTATCAAATTAAGCAGATGATTACTTATAGGACAGAAATTTGAGACTTACAAACTTCCAGCCACTATGGCTTGCTAACTGAAAATCAATGGAACAGTATCATGCACTATTATTAACCCAAATCCAAACACAATCAACCCATTTCCATTAGTACATCAGCAATCCAGATCAGTTACCCCCTTGTCACTGCATGTTGACTTTTGTTGACCCGTATTGAAAATTGAGCAATTAGACAGGAAAACCTTCAAACTTGCTTTAGTAACATTAAAATAACTGAGATAAACTAATTTGAACAAGCAAAACAGATTAAAACTTAAAATGTGACAAGAACACTTTTTGGCGGGAAATTGGAATCAAGAAGGAACACTGGAAATTAATGAACAAGAACTTTAAATTATACTTGAATTAACTCATACAAGACAAATAACTTAAAACCCAGAAAGATTTTTGCATAAGAAAATTAAAACGATTACAGAAATTAAAGAAAGGTCTAAAAACAAGTGACAAACTGCTACTCTGTGTCTTCTTTCTTCTTTATAGTCCTCACTAGTTGCTCGAATCTTTTCTCGCCATTGGATGGGTCAAAGTTGATCCTGACCCTTGATTTTACTTTTGGCGTAATATGGTATATCAACGGGGTTGATTGCTTGTGAAGGGAAAGGGCATTAAATGCATTTTGGTGTGTTGTGGAGGTGGAGTGATAAGGGTGGTGAGAGTGAGCTGGAGGTGAGGTGATGGGAGGTGGTTGCAGAGAGTTGGTGAAGGTGAAGGTGGGTTGGAGGGAAAAGCTGTGGGTTTGACTGTCTGGTTTGACTGGGGTGTTATATTGGACAGGGGGTCATGGGTCATGGCAGGGGTTCAAGGTTCAAAAAGGGTTCAAGGGTTGATTTGTTTATTAATACATAAGGACCAAAATTGCAATTTCTGAAAATTGGAGGACCAAAGCTGTAACTTTGCAAAGTTTATCATAGGGACCAATTATGACAAGTTTCAATAGTACAAGGACCATAAAAGACATTTTCAAACTTCAAGGACTATTTTGCCAAATTTGAAACTTGAAGGACCAAACTTGTAAATTCTCAAAACTTATGAAATTTTTCACCAAAGGAGTAATTATGACAACTTATGATTTCAAAAGGACCTTTGGTGACTTTTCTTTAAAATAAGTGCTCGGGACTATTTTGTCAAGATTTGAAAGTCGGGGACCTGAAGCGCCAATTATGCAAACTTAGCTCGTTTTTCATCGATTTTAAACATTTTGCATCTGAAACATATAAAATACAATTTTGAGATATTTTCGGTATTTTGATGCATTTCGGCGTTTTAAATGTTTTGCATTCGATTGACCAAAATGATGAGTATTTACACACTCATCGGTCAGGTCGACATACACTATAGTTTCTACACCGTTCCTTTGGGATACCATAATCCTAAACATGTCGTTCCTTAATGTATATAAATATCCTTTTAAGGCTTCTAAGTGTGATACCTTGGGATTTTCTTGAAAGCGAGCACATAGACAAACACTAAACATAATGTCGGGTCTACTAGCTGTGAGATAGAGTAGGCTACCAATCATTCCTCTATATTTAGTGTTATCTACCGATTCACCTTCCTCATCCTTGGTGAGTTCAGTGTCCAAAGACATGGGTGTCTTAGTTGGTTTTGAATCTTCAAGACCAAATTTCTTAAGCATATCTTTTATATATTTAGATTGGTTAAAGAATGTGCCATCTTCTAGTTGTTTAATTTGAAGTCCTAGAAAGAAGTTTAATTCACCCATCATACTCATCTCAAACTCATCGTGCATGATTTTAGAGAAATCATCACATAGCTCTTAACAAGTTGATCCGAATATGATGTCATCAACGTATATTTGAACTATGATAATATGTGATTCTTTTTTCTTGGTAAAAAGAGTATTATCTACTAATCCCATGGTGTATTTGTTTTCAACAAGAAAAGTCTTAAGTCTATCGTACCAAGCTTTTGGTGCTTACTTAAGACCGTATAATGCTTTCTTGAGTTTGAAGACATGATGTGGTTTCTCAAAGTCGGTAAAACCGGGAGGTTGAGCAACATATACTTCTTCGTTAATAAACCCATTAAGAAACGCACTCTTAACATCCATTTGAAATAATTTAAAGTCATAAGCACATGCATATGCAAGTAAGATTCTTATATACTCGAGCCTAGCTACCGGTGCATAAGTTTCATCATAATCAATCCCCTCTTGTTGATTATAACCTTGTGCGACAAGCCTAGCTTTTTTTCTAGACACAACACCATTTTCATCCATTTTATTTCGAAAAACCCATTTCGTTCCAATTATAGTTTGATCTTTAGGTCTTGAAACTAATTTCCAAACATCATTTATAACGAATTGGTTAAGCTCTTCTTGCATAGCAATTACCCAATATTCATCTTTTATTGCTTCATTTATGTTTTTCGGTTCAATGGTAGATACAAAACAAAAATGATTACTTTGATTTTGGGCTTGTGATCTTAAGGTTCTTTGATTAAGTTGTCCTATGACCTTTTCTAAAGGATGACTTTTGGATTCTTTGATGTTTATAATTTCATTATTTAATGGTTCATCTTCCTTGTCATTTTCAATTATTTCTTGACTTTCTACAAGTTGACTTTCAACTAAGTCATCATTTACCAAAGGTGATGTCTTAGAGGGAGGTGGACTTTCGTCGAATGTTATGTTCGACGATTCCTCGACTCTCATTGTTTCTTTGTTTAAGACAATGTAAGCTTTACTAGTTTGTGAGTAACCAAGAAATACACCTTCACAAGACTTTGGGTCAAACTTGGTGAGATAATCTTTAGTATTAAGAATGAAGCATTTACATCCAAATACTCTAAAATATCCTAAAGTTGGCTTTTTACCTTTATATAGCTCATATGGTGTTTTGTTTAAGAAAGGACGTATTAAGACTCTATTTAAGATATATGTAGAAGTGTCAATGGCGTTACACCAAAACTTTTGAGGAATGTTTTGTTCATTAAGCATTGTTCTACTCATTTCTTGAATGGTTCTATTTTTACGTTCTACAACTTCATTTGATTGAGGTGTTCGAGGAGCCGAGAAGTTGTGTGTTATACCATTTGTATCACAAAAGTTTCCAAATTGTGTTTCATTTTCAAATTCACGACCATGATTCGTTCGGATTGACACAATGTTAACACCTAGTTGATTTTGAATTTTCTTGCTAAGAATTTCAAATTTATCAAAAGCTTCATTTTTGGTTTTCAAAAACAACGTCCAAGTAAACCTTGAATAATCATCTACTATGACCAAAGTGTATAAGTTGCCTCCATAGCTTCTTATAGCGGATGGACCAAACAAGTCCATATGCAAAAGTTCTAGACACTTAGATGTGGACACCATGTTTTTGGCCTAATGACTACTATGGGTTTGTTTACCAATTTTGCAAGCGTTGCAAAAGTGTTGGTCATATTTAAGTTCAAGTAAATTTCTAACTAGCTCTTTTGAAGATAGATTTTGTATAAGTCTCTGAAGATAGATTTTGTATAAGTCTCATATTAGCGTGACCTAAGCGTCTATGCCAAAGAGTTGAGCTATCATCTAAAGTTGTTAGACAAAGTTTGTCATTAGATGTTTTATCTATTTTCATGACGTATATATTAATTTTCCTAACTCCTTTAGCTATGGTGATACCATCTTTTAGTATTTTACTACCATTTTCTTCAAATAGTACTTTATACTTTTTATCACATAATTGACTAATACTAAATAGATTAAATCCTAACCTATCGACATGAGCAACATTTTCAATAGTTAGAGAGTTATGAGCGATTGTACCTTTGCCAATTATTTTGCTTTTGAGATTGCTACCAAAAGTGACATTACCTCCGTCATACTCTTGGTATGTTAAGAAGAGGCTTTTGTTGCCCGTCATGTGTCGTGCGCATCCACTATCTTTTATCCATTCATCAGGTTCCAATCCAACTTTCAAGCATACCTAAGACACAAATAACTCAAGCGTTTGGTCCCCAATATCTCATGGGTCCGTTTGGGTTAAACATACCATTTACTTGATTCATGTATGGAAATGATGGGTAAGAGTTCCTTGGCATGTAATTTGGAGTTTGATATGGTCTAGGGAAGTTTTGATTCCAACCGTTATGTTGATAGTTGGGTTGTATGTTGTGGTTGCTTTTAGGAAATGGGCGTTTGGAAAAAGGTGTTTTATGTCGTTGTTGAGTAGTTTTAGATCTAAATTCATTTCTAGCAAGTCCTACTCCTGATGTAACAGCAGGTTTTAGTTTAATACTATCCTTGGTTTTCTTTGTTACTTTGACAAATTCACTATGGTCCGTATCACAAACATTCTGTTCTGCTGCAGTCCCCACGGCACCATTTTTTACAACGGACGGATCCCTGTTTTTGGGTCCGTCTGGTCCGTGTTGTACTGCAGCAGATTTGACAGCTTGTTTGTCTTTTTCGGCCGTTTTAGTTTGACTCTTTGGAATTAACACCTCATTAAATCCCAGTCCATTCATGTTTCATGGTGTTTTTTGAATTCTAACTATTTCATCGGCACAAGCAATGTTTTTGTTAAACATTTTAAACTTAGAATTATGTTCGATTAGAACATCTTTTGTGAGCTTTAGTTTTTCTATTTCAAGATTAAGCTCTTGACATGATTTGCAATCATCGTCATTTTCTTTTCCCCTTTCTAATCGTTTTGCCTTTTCTTTTAACTCATACACTTCATTTTCTAAAAATTCCTTTTTAGTCTTTAAAAATTTATTTTTAGTTATGATTTTAGACTAAGCTCACACAATTGATTATATTGTTTTTGCATAGTGTCATCATCAATAGAGGAATAAGATGAGTAGGAATGTACCTCGTTTGACTCATGTGCCATTAGAGCGATCTCATCCTTGCTCGACTCTTCATCATCCTCACTATCACTCCAAGCACCACTTACAAAAGCTCGTTGAGTTTTGCTTTTAGGTGGCTTGGGACAATCTCCTATTAGATGACTTGCATTACCGCATCTAAAACACTTTCTTTCACCTTTACCCTTTTTGTCATCCCGATCTTTTCAGAATGGCTTCTTTTCTTCTCGAGGTTGTCTTACAAACTTTCCTCTTCTTCTAAAGAACTTTTTGAAATCTCTAACGGCCATGGCATACTCCTCATCTTCACTACCGGAGCAAGATTCGTCATCATCACTTGAATCCGTTCTTGCTTTTAGAGCAACGGATTTGATTTTATCTCTTTTTCCTTTGATGATTTCCGAATCTTTCTCCATCACCATTTCGTGTACTTTGAGGTTTTCGATTAGCTTGTCTAGTGTCACTTTTGAGAGATCTTTTGATTCCTCAATAGCCGTCACTTTAGCTCTCCACTTTGGATGGAGTGCTCTAAGAAATTTCCTGACAAAGTTCTTACTACGAAAAGATTCATCAAGTTCTTTAAGTGATGTAATAATAATATTAAAGCGAGCAAAGCCACAATCAATGGTTTCATCTTCAGGGATAACAAATTGTTCATATTGTTGAACAAGAAGATCAATTTTGTTATCATTGACTTGTGAATTTCCTTGATGTGTAATAATCAAAGATTCCCAAATATCTTTAGCGGTTTCACACATAAATTTTTTTCATATTCTTTTCTAGGCAAAGCATTATAAAGCATCATTTTAGCTTCATTATTTTTAGCAATTAATTTCTTTTGTTCATCAACAGAAATATCTTTTGTTGTAGAACTAAAATCCCCTTTAACAATAACAAACCAAAGATCTATATATTTTGATTTTACATATGTTTCAAAACGGTTTTTCCAATAGATAAATCTATTGGTTTCAAAGAGTGGTGGTCTTTGCATAGATTGCCATTCTTTAAAGTTTTCAGAATCCTTGGATCGTTTCAAGTTTATAAAATACAATATATTTTAGAAATTCTTGAGCAACGAGGCTCTGGTACCAATTGTGGAAAACTAGAAGGGGGGTTGAATAGTTTACCGAATAAAAACTTTGTTTTGAAACTTATTGAAAGATCAATTGATATTGATCTTAGATATGTTAGTGAATAGTAATCAATAATATGTAAAGAGTAGATAAGGAAAGAAACAATCAAACCACAACAAGTTGTTTATAGTGGTTCGGTCTACAAGGACTCTTTTCCTTGCCTACTCCACTCCCGAGTCTCACACTCGAGTTTAACTTCACTAGTCAACAAGCTCCTTTCACCGCGGAGAAACCTTTACACTTACACACTATTTCTAACACTAAGCTAGATGTCGAGTTCTTTTCAAGGGTACAACCACTCCCACACATAATGTATTTTAAGGACTAAAATACTAACCACTCACACTCACAAGATTATGATGGTTTGGTACAACAATGATGTATGAATCAACACAAGATCATACAACAACAAACAAACAAGACTTCCAACTTCTTGTTGAAGCTTGAATGTATCTTGATCTTCTTTGCTACAAAAGAGATCACTAATATGATATGAAACTGAGTTAGAAATGTTAGAGAGAAGGAATGTATGAGAATATGATGGAAATGGATGAAAAACAACTTGGTTTGGCTTTGCTATTTATAGCCAAAATGTTCAGCAAGCACCACGGACCACGGAACCCTCAAAATGGTTCTGCCCGTGTTAACTTTTGGTGCCTCCGAGGTCTGACAGCAAGATCACAAAATCTTACCAAAGTCAACCATATCTACCCAAGATTGTGTAAGATATGTAGAGCCTAAATCTACACAAAGTATCTAGTGAAATCTTCTAAGGATTTCAATGATGCACTACATGATGTCATGTGTTTGTTTTTCTGTTTTTAGACATATGTTAAAATGTAAATACATATGTAATATTTTGTTTTAAGAAACCAAAACATTCTTGAACTAAAAACCACTATCATACATTATGGTTTAGAGTCATATCAAGATATGATTAATCACAATGTAAATGCTTGAGTGATGAAGAAAAAGCTTGTTTTAATATCTATTAAACTTGACAAGCTTTAAGCTTTATAAAAATTAAATTTACTTTTGTCGTTAACAAAACTTAGGTAAAGATCAAAAATATAAATAACGTTTAATGACGATATTTGTATTAACACTTTTTATTTATGAAAATTATCATGGAAGCTATATGGTGAATAACATTAACGAATGGCTTATTAATTTCTTATTAAAGAAATGTTTTTGGTCTTAAAAAATTTAAGACTTCTTTATTTAAAAAGTCCTAAACACTTTATAAAATAGTATAGATAAATGTTGATCATACAGGTCCAGAAAACATAGATATTTGTAACATGCTAAATGCGTTATTATTCGGATCAATATTGGCATTGATGAAATTAGCATATGTTTTGAAAAGTATTAAATTTAAAAATCTTCTTTTCTTATACACAATTGGCAGTTTCACAAATCACATATAATTGTGTTGCTTCGTTGCCTATATCAGTAATTTAAGTTTAAATTATTTTCGAAGTCAACTCTTAGAATAGTTTTTGAGTTTCCAAACTATGTGGTTGTGTTGCCTATATCAAAGCGTATGTTTAATTACCTATGTTTCCTATAACAGTTTTTAAGTTTTCACTTTCCTTTAAAGATAGTTAACATTTAAGTTTCCACTTTTCAAGTTTGACCAGATTAAGTTTTTACTTTTCATGATTGATCATTTTGTTTTATATATATATATATATATATATATATATATATATATATATATATATATATATATATATATATATATATATATATATTATATAACAGAGGCATTTGGCATTAATGCCACCTCAATGCCAAATAATCCAATTTAATGCCACATAAGTATTTGTTGTCCAACTAAGCAATTAATTGTTTTTTTTTTTTTTTTTTTTTTTTTTTTGTTTGTATTTTTCGGAATTTTTTAAGCATTTTTGAAAATTGTTTATAAAAATGTTCCTTGCAAGGTTTGAACCTTGGTTATTTTGATAAATAACTTGTGTGTTTACCACTTAGGCAACAAGTTATTTTGATAATTATGTTGCATATTATAATCTATAAATGGCTATAATTTTATTTGAATCATATAGTAAATACAATTTATCTACAAAAATTATATTAAGTAATTATCTTTTTAAAAACTTATTATACATATCTTTTCCTTAAATATATATTTTTCTTAATTTATTTATTATATATTTTTTTACAACCCTAATACCATTAGGTTTTTTTTTTTCTTTTGTTCATTATTTGCTTAACAAGCTGTTTAAATTGATCATGCTATTGATAATCAATCTTACGACTTCTATTTATGGTGTTAACTCTTATGTAGGTGTGTTGGATATCAAAGGAAACAAGCCTTTTTTCAAGCTATTGAATTCGGTTAAGGAATGCGTTTTTTTCTTTTGTTCATTATTTGCTTAACAAGCTGTTTAAATTGATCATGTTATTGATAATCATTCTTACGGCTTCTATTTATGGTGTTAACTCTTATGTAGGTGTGTTGGATATCAAAGGAAACAAGCCTTTTTTCATGCTATTGAATTCGGTTAAGGAATGCTACAAGGCTTTAGTATGGTAATTTTTCCAAGTGAGTTGTCTTTGTTGTTGTCTTTTAATATGGTAAAATCATATACTCGCCTATGTTTGTGATTTGCATTTTCACTTTTGCAAATACAACATCAAGTGGGTTGAGTCATAACCTAATGTGAAGGCAAAAAACAAAACTAATGAGCTTCATTTATGTGAGATCGTACTGTTGTTCCATTAATTCAATGTGCATGTAATGAATTGATGTCTACATATGTCATTTTTATGTGATTCTCTTTGTCATCTTGGTGAACAGGGAGCTATTTCTTCCATCACAATTCAGGGGTTGGAAGATTTCTTATCCGGATGTAAGAATATATTATTAGCTATTCTTTTATATTTTTTACCGAAATCAATTATATATTCAGTATATGTAGAATTGTAGACATATTTCTATGGAAGTATGTTGAACCATATGATTATCGCTTACTAAAACACATATGGATGATTTGTGTCTAACCAGAGAGCATTAGAGTTGCAAATCTGAAGCCAACATATATTAATAAAGTCATACATGTAGAAGTATATTGTAAATGGACAACAAAGACTATCAAAGATTCAAAGCCAGTAGGACGTCCATCAAACAATAAGTCACTCAGACTTTGCAAACTTACATGGAAAAGCACATGCAACTTGAAGAATATGACATGTCAAAGGCTATAGTTACCATAACATCAGAAACTGCCTCAATTTTGATGCCTAAGCTTAAAAATGTGAACCAGCTAAGATCAGAACACCACGTGTAAGTGATTTATTTTATGCCAAGGTGTTATTGATGGTTTTTTTAGAATTTATCATCCAACTCAATTTGTTCGTATATCTTTGCTTCAGAAGCATGGAAGGTATGCCGTTTGGTTTAAAGCAAATAATCAAAATTTGACATGTGTTTCTAAATTTCTTATTTTACTATTTGATAAAATAAACTAATCAATGGTTACGGTGGGTTCTTTTCAGGATTCGAGGCCGCCTTGCTCGATTATATACCAAACATATCAAAGTTGTCCCACGGAATATAAATAGGTTTCGTGCGAAAGTTGTAGCATTAGGAAAATCCTTCAAATGTGTCTTGCGAAACACTCAAATATCCGTGTCGTGTCTATAATTGTCTTTTGACAAGACTCATATGATCTGAGAGGACTAATGACGGTTTATTTTAATAGAATGAGTAAACGTTACTAGATGAAGGATAGGCATAGTCATTTGAAAGAACACTGCCTAAAGTCTGACGTAGATGTTGTGCAACACGTTAATATGCCTCTGTTATATTAACTAATATAGCTCATTGAAGTTCTAATGGGGGTTATGTTCAGTTCAGCCTTTCTCAAATTATTTTTTCTGCCCAATCAAACAATACATCGTTTTTCTCCATGAAGTAATAAATGACGTCGAGACAAATAACTCAAGAAAAGAGAAAAATAAATAACTCTCAGCTTTACCGAGTTCTAATGTTAAGTGGTGGTTGATGGAGCATCCTTGCTCATGTTGCAGGTTAGTGCTATCAGTGTCGTGTATTCACAGTCAGAACTTCTGCAAAAAGAAGTGTTTTTGGTAGAATTGGTGGATGCCATCTCCTTGTCAAAGGAGTCAATGTCACATCTCAAAGCTGTTTATTTTCTTCGTCCAACATCAGAAAATATTCAGCATTTGAAACGCCAACTAACTAAGCCTAGATTTGGAGAATATAACCTCTGTAAGTTTATGTGATCATTCATTTTCATAAAGAGAGTGCCTGAATTGTGTATACATAGCTTAGACACATATGAAACCTGTACAACATGCTATGAAAAGTTTAGCATATAAAGCTAAATGAAATGCTTTTTAAATAAACAAAAGCTAACAAGCTTAAACGATGAGGATTTTAAACTGGGAAGCTTTTAAAAGCTATAATAAGCTAAGATAATAATAAAATCTACCAATAAGGTACATAGAACACGAATTAAGCATAAATAAGCATGAAAGAAGTCATTTAAACCAAATAAGCACACATGCCATCGATTTTAAACAAACAGACCAAAACAGGCTATCCTCCGACTTTGAGCTTGTGTGCAAGCTTTAGGCTAAAGCTCTTGGACCAAAACTATTTGAAACTTCAAGTATGCACTACTAACGGTGTGTAAAGCTTTTTGTGAGCCTTTGAAAAGGTCATTGTGGACAACAATGCACGATGGTGCGAGGCGTTTTCTACCAAACAACTAACTACAAGCTTGTCAAAAGCTATGTAGAAAAAATCACAAAATCTAAAAAAATATGGATTAAGATGATAAGCTACCAAAATTTAAAATCCTAAAAGCTCAACTAATTTGAATGAGAATTAAGAAAATGAAAAATCAAAACTAACATGGTTTTGGAAAATGATGAAATATTTTTTACTTTTTAACTCTTGCAAATTTTGACTTATATGAACTTTGATGACTTCTAAATGAATATAAATGAAATTTTAAGCTAAGACAGGACCAAACAAAGCTATACTAACTACTTATGTAATTAAAATGAATGATTTAGGCAACCAACCTATTTAACTGATGAATGTAGAAAATAGAATCAAAATTATTTTTGACTTTTTATGAAATGAGTTATGGCTGCTGTAGGAAAAGGGTCAATATCTAGCATTCTGCAACACGTTCTAGGCAACATCGGTCTGATGTAGTCATGAGCCAAACTATCGATGTATACTTCTTTGATATATAGTGCATGAATCGGTTTAACTTTGGAGTGGGTATTGTGGTCACCCTCCTTTTGTGTTTCGTACCATGTCAAAAGTGATATATGATCAATTCTATTTTAAAGTCGGTAAATATTGGTAAAAGATAATATCTTGATAAGTTGTGTATATAAGCAATGCCAAACACTTCTCCCAAATTTTATGGTTGTTCCGCCTCGATAACTCATAGGTTGGTCATCCATGATACGATATTCGTATAACATGACTATAGCATATATTTCTCGATGTCGGGTTAAAAAATATTTTTCTTAGGTTTTTTTAGTTAGATAAAAAAGTTTTTACAATATATTGTAGTATTCTAAAAATTCTTAGTGATAGTTTTCTCCCATATATATATTTGCAGTCAAATTATCTGTGTGTATGGGTAGGAAATTAACACAATTAGGGTGGTTTTATGGATCTTCTTTGACAACAACCTTTACAGGGAAGCCTTTTGTTCCTATGCTAAACAACGCCGTTAAGCTAAAGAAACCGTTGTTGTATCGCTATTGCAGAGCAATGTCAACTACAAATGGAACTTTGTCATCACGCCCACCGTCGTGGTGAAGGAAGACATTGAGCTATCGATAAAGAGAAACAAATATTTGATCGATTCGTCAAGTTCTTAGTCACTTTAATCTTGAAACAAAGCTTCATGTCGTTGGTGGGTGGGTGCGTGATAAGCTTTTAGGGAAAGACATATGATATCGATATTACTTTGGATAATATGTTTGGGAAAAGTTACGTAAAAGGTGAATGAGTATTTGGTATCTCTGGTGAAGAAACACACAGATTGGTATTATTCGAGCAATCCGGATCGGTCAAGCATTTGGAGACCGCAGGATGCGTCTGTTTGATGTTTGGATTGATTTTGTGAATTTGAGGTATGAAGATTACACTAAAACAGTAGAATTCCAACTATGAAGTTTGGCATCTTGAACAAGATGCTTATCGAAGGATTTGAATATTAATAGTTTGTTCTACAATATCAATACATGTTTAGTTGAAGATTTAAGCGGAAGAGGTTGGATGATTTGAAATCGGAAGAATTGTGACCCGTTACCACCAAAAGAGACTTTTGGGTGATCCGTTGAGAGTTGTAAGAGCTATTCGTTTTAGTGAAAGGTTCGAGTTTGAAATGGTGGAAGAACTAAAGGTGCATCTTGATGAGGATGTGAAATCTGCTATTCTTGATAAAATTAGTCGAGAACGGATTGGTCATGAGGTTGATCTTATGGTAAGCGAGAACCAAACGGTTAAAGCAATGGCTTACATATCTGAGTTGGGGCTGTTTTGGGTTGTCTTTACACCACCCACAAATTAACTTGATAGGGTGTGTGTTGGATTTATGGATGTTGGATGGAAACATATGCTCGAATTGGATGTACCTTTAGCGATGAACAAAGGAGACTGTATTCGTATTCATCGTTGTTCCTTCCACTCAGGAAGACTGTTTACCTTGATAACAAAAAGAAAAAGGTACCCGTTGTAAACCACATCTTCAGAAATTCCATGAAGTTAAAACAAGTCCGTTATCATTGTCGGGACACCAGGAAGAATTGCTGAAATCAGTTCTTCAGGAAAGCTTCACACCCATGGCTGCAGGTACCTAATTCTAGATGAAATTCATCAGCTTTTATCTTTTAATTTTCGTGAAAATATGCATAGAATAATCGGACATGTGGGTAAAAACGTCGATTATGGCCCGACCCAGAACTCAGGAAAACCCAAACCAAGAAACGCCTAACACATTCTAAAACTACTATCATACATAATGATTAGAGTCATATCAAGATGTCACTAATCATAAATGTAAATCTTGAATGATGAATATATTGTTTGAAAAAGCTTGTTTTGATATCTATTAAACTTGACAAGCTTTAAGCTTTTATACAAATTAAATTTACTTTTGTCGTTAACAAAACTTAGGTAAAGATCAAAAATATAAATAACGTTTAATGACGATATTTGTATTAACAATCTCCCCTTTTGTTGAGGACAAAATATAAATTTTATTTTTATAAAAGATACAAAGTTTGTGCAAGAGTTATAAAAATATTAGTTTTAGAACTTGAAAAGAAAATGATAATGCAAGTGTATGATGTTTGACTTTTTGAGGAAAGTCAAAGTATTCACTAGTTGATGCATGATGTTGACTTTTTCGAAAGTCAAAGTATGCGATTGACTTTTAAGAAAAGTCAAGCATTACCAATGAGTATCATGTTTGACTTTTTCGAGAAAGTCAATGTATGCGGTTGACTTTTCGGAAAAGTCAAATATAACCAAGTTTTATATTTTCTCCCCTTTTGTCTCAACAAAAGAAGGGCTATCTATGAATGTAATGAGCAGGAGCCATTATCTCCCCTTGATAAAAGCTCCCCTAAATTGGGTGCTTAATGAGAAGATACATGGATTGTGAAAATAAAGCTACAAAAAAAATGTTAGTAATAATGATCATTCACAAGCATTTCCAAACACTATGTAAAAGCACCAACACTATAATAAAACACCATTCATTAGTTAAAATTTTCATGAATAAAGATCATGAAATGGGAACACAATGATGTGTTTTAGTACAAGAAAAAGAAAATAATCCTAAGAAAAGAAGAACTAGAAATGCTAATCTATGACCATCCTAATTAGATGGTGGATGAGAAAAACATTGAGGCGCTCGAGGATATGATTGAGGATGAACCTCATTTCTTCTTGGAATTCATGGACCATAACCCGGTCCTTTCCACGGTTTGGGCGTTTACTCTAAGTTGAGCAACCATGCCTAGGGGTAGTATGTTTGGGAAGGTTGTGGTGGTGGTATGGTAGATGTGTTGGTGGTGTTGGAATGTTTGGGGTGGTCATGATGGAGCAAGCAAAGCATTTTGCATTTGCATAGTCTCACTTAGTGAGAATCCACCATGCCTTTAAATTGGTGGAGGTTGTGGAGTTCCGCTTGAATCTCCTCTCTAGTGGGATTAAAATCCCACATGCACTCCTCAATGTCCTCAAGATGAGGGGACATTGATGTTGGGAGTGGATGATCCTCATACAAAGGACCATGAATGTCTTTGTAAATGGGGTGGAAGAGAAGAGGTTTTGGCCCTAGTAGGGTGTTTGGGTCAAAAGATGACCTTGGTGATTCATGAGCTATTTGCTCAATTGTGCCAAAGGATGGCAATGGTGGTGGATGATTTGGCCTAGGAGGTAAGTCATCCAAGTCCTCCAAGAAAGGATTTGGTGAAGTTGGTGGAGTGGAGAATAACTCCATAGGCATGAGAGTAGGAGACCTTGGTGGTGAAGGTGGTGAGGGTGTCTTGGATATTTGGATAGGTCGGAGGAGGTGAAGTTGGATTGGAGATGAGATTGTGAGTGGAAGACTGGATGAAGAGCTAAGGTTAACGAAGCAACAAGGCCTCACACTAACTCTAGCGGTTTTCTTGCATGGTTTAGGAGAGGATTTTGTCATTTTGACTTGGGTTTTCTTTGCTAGATAATGGGAAGAATGAAGAAGGTGTGAGGATGATCATGGTAAAACCTCTCAATTTATAGAAGTGAAAAATTATGGAGAAATGTGTTTGATTTGATGTTAAACCATTGAAGAGATGAGGTTCCTAATGATTTGGAAGTGGGTTGAATGCTAGTCATATCAACCAAGTCAATCCATTCAAGAGAGATGGAGTGAAGAAGAAGATTTGCAATAAATGTGTTCTAATGAGTGGAATTTCCTAACAATCGAATCACCCACGGTTTGAAGGTACCAAAATTTGGTTCCTTCCTTTATGCAAAAGGGCTCCTTGGGTGGATTTTCAAATTTTGAATTTTGGTGGAAATGGATTTCTTATATACCTAAGTGAATTATACTAGTTCTAGTAAGGTATAAACTAGTTAAGATTGATTTCTAAGTAATGGATAGTAATTTGGAATCACGAAGAGTCGAAATTAGAAATTACTGGAGGATCCACGGCACCAAAAATGTACGGGCGGAACCCTAAAGGGTCTTGAATCTGGTCCTTTGTCTCATGTGCAGTAGGTACCAATTCACATAACGGATGGTACCAAATCTTTGGTGCCGTCGATCCGTGTAGTCAGAGAAAGTAGAGCAGTAGTGAGTTTTAGATGTCGGGAACTTTTCCGAACACGAAATTTTCTCAAGAGATGTTACACTAAACATTTCTAGTTAGGAAGCATAAATAACACATATATAAACATAGTGGAGCATGTATTTTGAGCAAGGCCTAGTGATTTTCACATTATGGTGAAAATGGGTAAAATTGATAGCATGCTTGTGCTATCCCCCGCATAAGATTGTTAGCATACATCATTGTTTCAAGTTATATTATCATCCTACATAATAAAAGCAACTAAATAGTATCAAACATCAACGATAATGTATTGTTCCAAACACTCCTTAAAGTGCCCTCATTTGTCCAACTTCTTGTAAATCTTGTTCATCATCCTACCAAGGCATTCGAACATTCCTTAGTTTGCTTGAATTCCACCGATTCATTTTCAATCTCGGGAAGAGGCATAATACTCATGAGGTGGGAGGCGAGAGCTTGGAAGACCATCCTCGGAGCTATTTGATGATGATGATGAGTTGGAGGTTTTGCTCTCTTGCCTTTTGTCTTAGCAACTCGGTCATCACTCAAAGGTACAAAGATGTGAGGGATGAGTTCATAGTGAATGTGCATCCCTTTTGGGGTTGGTGGAATTGGTGCAAAGTTTCTATAGAGACGGGTGAGAAGCATCTCGTATGGAAGAGAAACTGATCCTTGAGTTAGAATATCAATCATTCTCCTAGCGATGTAGTAGGCTAAATTGAATGGTTGTCGGGTGGACAAGTTATAGAGCATGTGACAAAGGCAGCGCTTATGTGATCCCTATTTGCTATGGTGCTAATGACGTTGGATCTAAGTAGCTCCTCCATTTCTTAAATTCGGTTTAAGTTCATTTAGCTCCATTCCATATGGATCTCGGTTTACCTCTTTTCCCTTTCGGGTAACACGGTTGTATCACCTTTGGGTTAAATAGGTGTTCACGGATAACATCCTTATCGGCCAAACGGGTTTGGTAGGGAAGAGCGCGGTCATTGATTGCATCAAGAGCGGTGAGTGACCATTTATCCGAGTAGACACAAGTCCCTCGGTTGGGAATTCCTAGCACTCGAGCAAAGCCGGCTAATGTGATGGTGTAGTCGTTTTGATTGATTCTAAACCTAAGACAAAATTCATCATCGTCTTCATCACTAAAGCCGGACACACTAGCATAGAATTCTAACACAAACCTAGGACAATTGGTTCATCGATGTCAAGGAGACAATCGAATTGAATGGCGGCTAGTTCTTCACGAAGATTCATATTTTCAAGGAAGGATGAGTGAATGGTTCTACCTCATGGAAATACCTTGATTCTAGACCCTAAATATTTCTACTTGATCCTTGGTAAGTCCTTTGGTTTTGTGGTGTTTGGGAATGTAGTTAAGGGTGTCTTTGTGATCATAGAATCTTGCGGCTACCATGGTTATTCCTAAGGACAAGAATTGATATGTTAAAATGAGAATAAACTTTAACGTTTTGGTTCTAGTGTGTGCCTATATGAAAACAATTTGGAGTTGTGGTTATCTCGACTCATTTTATGCACAAAATGGTTTTAGTGGGGTGTTTGGCAAATACCTTGAGATAACCCGAATGCTCCTAATTCAATGTGGCTTCATTTGAATATACCCGGAATGCATATTAGTTATGCAATACCTTTAGTATTCAAGAGCATGCAAGTGATAAAAATTTAACGTTTATTTGTATTAGCAATGAAATTAAAATTGTTTTCCTACAAGTGAGAAGCTTTTAAAACTTTTGACATGGGGTGTTTGGTTATTTGAATAAGGCCTTATATTCATTATCTATTAATTAGTGGGAAGCATGATTTGTTTATGCAATATGATAATGTAGTACCTAATTTCAATGACTAGTTATGCATTTGCCAATTGAATTCATATTTGGTATAAAAGCATACATAAAACCCCATGTAATGATTTGTGATAGTTTTGTGCATAAATAAGAATCCTAGACTCGAATTAAGAGATAAAATGTAGTTAGGATACTTACAATGATGTTATCTTGATGATTAGTGAGTGGAAAGGTGTCAATAATGAGCTTGGTTTAATGTTTACGTTTTGGTAAAGTGGGTTTTGAGGAAGAGGATGTTTAGTATATAGCGGTTTTGTACAGAGACACCATTGGACGGACGACACCAAATATTTGGTTCCGTGCGTGTTGTCGTTTAGTGCCGTAGCTACGATGGCAGTGTACAAGACAAAAATTGTTTTGTTTTGACTATTCTAATGTTTTGGGCTATGTTTATCCTACATGTTTGGTTCCATTAACCCTAAACCAAGTCTAAGAAGATTAAAGGTTCTCATTTAAGAGGCTTAGTTAAGATGTCGGCAATGTTGTCTTGAAGATACTTTCTCGATTGAGATGTTTCCCTTTTGAACATGGTCGCCAAGAAAGTGATGACGGATTTCAATATGCTTTGTACGAGCATGTTGAGCGGGATTCTTCTGAGATCGATGGCTCCTTTGTTGTCGCAAAGTATCACAATATCGTTGAGATGAATTCGTAATCTACGAGCTTGCTTCATCCAAGGAGCTTGTTGACATGCTTTTTGGCCGAGGGCGTACTCGGCCGTGAGGTTGAGATAGCTAAGGCCGTTTTCTTTGCAAACCATGAGGTGAGACAATGTCCAACAAAAGTGCAAATACCACTTGTACTTTTCTATCGACATAATCACCGGCATGATCCGAGTCGGCATACACTATGGTTTCTACACCCGTTCCTTTGGGATACCATAATCCTAAACACATTGTTCCCTTAATGTATCTAAAGATCCTTTTAAGGCTTCTAAGTGTGATGCCTTTGGGTTTTCTTGAAAGCGAGCATAGACAAACATTAAACATGATGTCGGGTCTACTAGCCGTAAGATAGAGTAGGCTACCAATCATTCCTCTATATTTAGTGTTATCTACGGATTCACCTTCTTCGTCCTTGGTGAGTTTGGTGTCCGGGACATGGGTGTTTTAGTTGGTTTGGAATCTTCAAGACCAAATTTCTTAAGCATGTCTTTTATATATTTAGATTGGTTAAAAATCGCCATCTTCTAGTTGTTTAATTTGAAGTCCTGGAAAGAAATTTAACTCACCCATCATACTCATTTCAAACTCGTCATGCATGATTTTAGAAATCATCACATAGCTCTTGACAAGTTGATCCGAATATAATGTCATCAACGTATATTTGAACAATGATAATATGTGATTCCTTTTCTTGGTAAAAGAGTATTATCTACTAATCCCATAGAGTATTTGTTATCAATAAGAAAAGTCTTAAGTCGGTCGTACCAAGCTTTTGGTGCTTGCTAAGACCATACAATGCTTTTTGAGTTTGAAGACATGATGTGGTTTCTCAAAGTCGGTAAACCGGGAGGTTGAGCAACATACACTTCTTCGTTAATAAACCCATTAAGGAAAGCACTTTTAACATCCATTTGAAATAATTTAAAGTCATAAGCACATGCATAAGCAAGTAATATTCTAATAGATTCGAGTCTAGCTACCGGAACATAAGTTTCATCATAATCAATACCTTCTTGTTGATTATAGCCTGTGCAACAAGCCTAGCTTTGTTTCTATATACTATACCATTTTCATCCATTTTATTTGAAAAACCCATTTCGTTCCAATTATGGTTTGATCTTTAGGTTTTGGAACTAATTTCCAAACATCATTTCTAAATTTAATTGGTTTAATTCTTCTTGCATGGCAATTACCCAAGATTCATCTTTTATTGCTTCATTTATGTTTTTTTCTATGGTGGATACGAAACAAAAATAATTACTTTGATTTTGGGCTTGTGACCTTAAGGTTATTTGATTAAGTTGTCCTATGACCTTTTCTAATGGATGACTTTTAGATTCCTGATGTTTATAATTTCCTTATTTAATGGTTCATCTTCCTTGTTATCATTAATTTGACTTTCTATTATTTGACTTTTAACTAAGTCATCATCTACCAAAGGTGATGTCTTAGAGGAGGTGGACTTTAATCAAATGTTATATTCAACGATTCCTCGACTATCATTGTTTCTTTGTTAAGGACAATATAAGCTTTGCTAGTTTGAGAATAACCTAGAAATACACCTTCATAAGACTTTCGGTCAAACTTGGTGAGATAGTCTTTAGTATTAAGAATGAAGCATTTACAACCAAAGACTCTAAAATATCCTAAAGTTGGCTTTTTACCTTTGTAAAGCTCATATGGTGTTTTGTTTAAGAAAGGACGTATTAAAACTCTATTCAAAATATATGTAGAAGTGTCAATGGCGTTGCACCAAAACTTTTGAGGAATGTTTTGTTCATTAAGCATTGTTCTACTCATTTCTTGAATTGTTCTATTTTCGTTCTACTACTCCATTTGATTGAGGTGTTCTTGGGTGGAAAAGTTATGTGTTATACCATTTGTATTACAAAAGTTTCCAAATTGAGTTTCGTTGTCAAATTCACGACCATGATCCGTTCGGATCGACACAATTTTAACACCTAGTAGATTTTGAATTTTCTTGCTAAGGATTTCAAATTTATCAAAGCTTCATTTTGGTTTTCAAAACAACGTCCAAGTAAACCTTGAGTAATCATCTACTATGACCAAAGTGTATAAGTTGCCTCCGTAGCTTCTATAGCGGATGGTCCAAACAAGTCCATATGTAATAATTCTAGACACTTAGATGTGGACACCCTATTTTATATTTGTGACTACTATGGGTTTGTTTACCAATTTTGCAAGCGTCATAAAAGTGTTGGTCATATTTTAGTTTTGGTAAATTCCTACTAGTTCTTTTAAAGATAGGTTTTGTATAAGTCTCATATTAGCGTGACCTAAGCGTCTATGCCAAAGATGAGCTATCATCTAATGTTGTTAGACAAAGTTTGTTGTTATATGTTTTATCTATCTTCATGACGTATATGTTATTTTTCCTAACTCCTTTAGCTATGGTGATACCATCTTTTAGTATTTTACTACCATTTCATCAAATAGTACTTTATACTTTTATCACATAATTGGCTAATACTAAGTAGATTAAATCCTAACCTATCACATGAGCAACATTTTCAATAGTTAGGAGTTATGAGCGATCGTACCTTTACCAATGATTTTGCTTTTGAGATTGCTACCAAAAGTGACATTACCTCCGTCATACTCTTGGTATGATGAGAAGAGACTTTGTTGCCCGTCATGTGTCGTGAGCATCCACTATCTTTTATCCATTCATCGGGTTCCAATCCAACTTTCAAGCATACCTCATTTGACTCATGTGCCATTAGGCGATCTCTTCCTTGCTGATTCTTCATCCTCTTCACTATCACTCCAAGCACCACTTACAAAAGCTCGTTGAGTTTTGATTTTAGGTGGCTTGGGACATTCTCCTATGAGATGATTTGCATCACCACATCTAAAACACTTTCTTTCACCTTTACGCTTTTTGTCATCCCGATCTTTTCGAATGGCTTCTTTTCTTCTCGAGGTTGTCTTACGAACTTTCCTCTTCTTCTAAAGAACTTCTTAAAATCTCTAACGGCCATGGCATATTCCTCATCTTCACTATCGAGCAAGATTCGTCATCATCACTTGATTCCGCCTTTGCTTTTAAAGCAACGGTTTGATCTTCTCCCTTTTTCCTTTGATGATCTCTCGAATCTTTCTCC
>CM040240.1:151438664-151470913 GCA_022545495.1 Chrysanthemum lavandulifolium
CAACATCCATTTTAATATATTTTTATGAGTTTTTAGTTTTATATTTTTAGTGGGTTTATTTTATTTTAATTCAAATTTTTACAACTTTAACATTTATTTCATTTATTCCAATCAATATAATCTTGATTAGTCAAAATCATATACTTTTGGAGTGTTTGTGGCGTAAGAGATTCGAGGTATTTTATATCTTGGGAATAATGTTGTCGCGTGAAAGTTACTGGTAACCCAAACAAACACTTACAACTAACACATATACATTCAAGTGTTGTGAAACGAATTCACTAAGCGGGTTAGCAAACACATATAACTATACTTATCGCTTGCCATTGCCACCACCATCTCATCACATCACCACCTCAAAACATTTGTTCGCTACAAAATAGTCATCGAGACCATGCCGCATCGCGTTGCAGAGGGTACCCTTCTAGTTAATACTTAATGTACACCAAACATTTCGTAGTTAACATCACATACCATGTTTATAAAGATTAAAAATATATAATTGTGAAATATATGAGTTTAGTAAATGTCATTGACATATATATAAACAAAACTCATAAAATTGTTAGCAAATCACTATCATATTAATTAACTAAAATTTTAGTTTCCTATCATATAAAGGTGTTTAGAAACAACTAATTTACACATATAATATGTGCAACAAATATAAATTTCAATAATAATAGAATCTTACCTTTGCCTTTATTTCTAAAATAAATGATTGGGATGACTAAAAACACATTTAGTTTTATAGCTAATCTAGCGTGTCAACATTTTGTTGATTGGAGCATAAAGACGAGCTTCTTCACAAATCACTAAATTATTGCCACAAGATTTTAGGCATACAATTAAGCTATGTTTTTAGTTTCCAATCATCTCTTTATTTGAATGAAGATTATTTGTCATGATAGTATTTAAGGGTGATTTAATAGTTAGTTACTAATTTTTTTGTTGAAAATAAGCAAACAAGAATAAAATTTTGAAATGAAAAGAGTATATTGATTTAAATATAGGAATAAGAAGGATTTCTAGCCACACATTTTAAATAAGAGGGAGAATTTTAAGAGGAGATGCATCTATTTTTGTAGATACATCTGAAATGAGTGATTGTGGTTTCTTCTCATCATTCTCATTTTAATTTTTCTTCTTATTCTAACTCTTAAATATAGTGATATTTAATAATTAGTTACTAATTTCTTTGTTGAAAATAAGCAAACAAGAATAAAATTTTGAAATGAAAAGAGTATATTGATTTAAATATAGTGATAATTGACCTTAAAATTATTTGATTATCTCTATAAAATTGTTAGGAAGGATAGTTTTTCCATTTAACGCGTATATATCCACTTGCAAAATGCAAGAGCAAGACCATGAATCCATGATCACCTACCTGTTCAGTCTCCCTCTACATATACATGCTCCCGACACTCCCTTGACAACTCTCATAATAAACATTTTGTCATGGGAAATAGTCTAATGTGTTGTTTGTCATGCATGCTTCCTTGTGGTGTTCTCGATTTGATCCGTATCGTTCATCTAAACGGACACGTTGAAGAAATCACACATCCGGTCACCGCGCATGATGTCCTCATCAATTACCCTAATCACGTCTTAACTAAACCCTCCTCTCACGGAGTTGTACGAAGAATTCTAATCATTTCTGATGGTACGAAACTAAACAGAGGTAACATTTATTTCCTAGTACCATTGTCCTCTATTCCTGAAAGTACGCGCAAACATCACCAGAAACTCAAGGCTGTTGTGGCGCCAAAGATTACTAATGATATATCCTCACCGTCTAGCCATGTTAGGGTGGTTTCGACGAAGAGTTGTAGGCCCCGAAAAGCGCGACGTACCATCCATGCTAGAGATTGGAAACCCATTCTTGAAAGTATCTTTGAAGAATGATCCATAATGTAGTGGGTATAGTTCTTGGTTATTATTATTATTATTATTATTTTTCTGTTAGATTAATTTGTGTTAAATGCTAATTTTATTTTAAAGCATTCATATGATGGATTACATCGATGGAAAGTGATTATTCTTTTTTAACGAACTCTAGCTCTACAAAGAGTGACAAGTGTGGGAAATACGTCCCCTTTAACAAGAAATACTATGGGTGTGTTTGGTGAAACTAGTAGTAGCAGTTAGCGATAGCAGTTAGCCAGCGAGTTAGTAGTAGCGATTAGCGATAGACAGTTTAATTTATAAAAGTGTTTGGTAGAATAGTTGTAGCCATAATTTTATTGTGTAAAATGACATAATGCTAAATCTAAATGCTAAATGCTTATTCAAGAAAGATTTAGCGTTTAGCGTTTTTGCTTATAAATGCTAGCGCTAATCATTCCAAACAAGTTTTTTCAAAAGCTAATCGCTTAAATCTTAATTGCTCCATTTATCTTCGCTACCAAACACACCCATATTACGTCAAATGTTCGAGTTGTGATTAGCTATTATTTCTAAATATTATCACTCTTCTTGTTGGCTCTATTCCAGTGCTTTAATTGTGAAATACGGACTAATAATTTAGAATTCGATCAATGGTTTAAACTTTCTAAATTAATCATCGATACTAAAAGGAATAAGAAAAATATTGTTCTCTAATCTTATTTGTTAAAAATGAAATCGAAAGAATCATGCAATATTTTATGGGAAATCATACCTACATTACAATGTAGGCAATTCCTTACATTTTCTTTGAAAAAAAAAGGTAGGGACGGGGGAAAACATGTCGAGAGTTGACTGAGGCCGAGGCTGTACGTTTTAAAACTTTTTTCAAAAGAAATGTAAGAAATTTCCTACATTGTAATGTAGGTATGATTTCCCCATATTTTATATGTCTATATTAAAGGTTTTGTACAGCTTATCAAAAGCTTTTGGTTGGTTTTATTCCAAAACCTGGGCGCACACATAGAAGGTGTAAAAAATCGGCTTGTTCGGGTCAAAATGGGTTTTAAGCTTTTGAACTTATGCTAGCTCATACGACTTACATACAATATAGCGCTTGCTATTATGCATAATGAGCATCATAAATCTATTGTTATTCAAAAGTGCGCTCAATGAAACGATTGGCCAACGTGAAAAGATGCAATATCGTAAAAATACGAGAAGTATTGGGGCATAAAGTCAATACACATAAATGTGTAAAATCTATTAGATGCATCAGTCTTTGTGTGAATGCAAAATAAGAGTTCTAAAGTTATGTCCTTTAAGACATGAATTGTAAATAAATCACAAAAACACAAAGTTGATTATTAAAAGACAAATTGTTTCGAGGTGGATGTAAATATCTTATTGATATTTTATGAGAAAAACAATCTAGAGGTATTTGATTCCCTCTAAATAAGATTTATTATTGCTATCATATTCCATGAAAGATTTATAATGCCTCAAGCATGTCTAGCAACTTTAACTTTTTGATGTAATTAATAAAGCTCTCAAGAACCAAACTTGATCGAATTGAATGAATCTTTATATGGATAAAAATCATGTTAATACAAATAAGCCGCAAAAACGTTTATTTATATTTTACGATCTTCTAATGTTTTGTCGATAACAAACGTAAAATCATATTAACGAAACAAATAAAATACGTAAATGGTTTGAACATATAGTTTCTAACATATTCACATTTTCACATAAAACACTAAAACAAGTATAAGTGATTTTATGATTTAGTAATACATATGTACAACAACTAGTGTTTACATATTTGGGTAAATATATACATAACTAGTATGTAGTATATTGGGTAATATAAATGGGTAGAAACTTAAGTATCACAACCCATTGGGCAAATACATTGAATGTAGTTGGGTACAACCCAAAGCCCATAACCCATGGATCTTGACCTATAACCCATTGCATGACATCATGCTTATATCATACATGGATAATATCCATAACCCATGGATCAACCCATACCCAAGTGACTAAGTGCATTGCACTTAAAGATACATTGTATCTAGCCAAAAGATCCATGGTTCAACCCATGACCCATGACCCATGACCCATAACCAAAATACCTATAGGCAAACAGGAGCGTTTCATGGATCCCTAGCTTTGTGCTAGCCGGATCCCTTGTGGTAGGGATCCGTGGGATTCGGGGAACAGTAGGATTTTTCCTCTATAAATAGTGAGCCATTTCTTCATTATTTCTCACCCTTTTCTAACACACTTTCTCCACGAGTTAAAACTCACTAACCTCATATCAAAGAGATCTATGTTTGTAGTTTTGTTTTTGTGTGATCTTTAGGTTCTCTTAAAGGCAAGATCACCACCTTTGAAGTCGAGCAAGCTCGAGTCCATGAGTTGCCATGCTTCCTCATCATCAAGGCTCTTGAAGTCTTCTTGTTGATGATTCCTTTCTTTCTTCAAAGAAGTGTAGTGTTGAAGACATTAGTGAAATATGTCTCAAGTGTCAAGGCGAAGATATTAGTGAAGGGTATCTATCGTCTGCATAGCATAAGCACTTGTGGTAGGTGCTTAGAAGTCAAGACAAGAAGCATTAGTGAAAGGTGCTTAGAAGTCAAGACTAGAAGCATTAGTGAAAGGTGCTTAGAAGTGAAGACACAAGACATTAGTGAAAGGTGTCTTGTAGATCTAGTCAAAGGCATTAGTGAAAGGTGCCTTAGATGTACATTCGATATGGTGTGTTTCGATGTACTAGATAGACTAGCATTAGATCCAAGGATATTGATGTCCTTGATGATGTTGTAAAGGAGTAGATCTCCTTTGGGATTAGTCGTTGGTGTAGTGTGGTAGTAGTTCCTCCATTGCAATGGAACTAGGTGCTTAGCCTAGTACCTAATAAAGGGTAGGCGACGTTGTGAAGGTGTAGTTCACCTTGGAGTGAAAGAACTAGGTACTTAGCCTAGTACCTTATAAAGGGTAGGCGGCGTTGTGTAGGTGTGGTTCACCTTGGGTGAAAGAACCCGGTGGTTAGCCTAGCCGGAAAAAGGGTAAGCGACGTTGTGAAGGCTTCTCGCCATAAGGAGATTGGTGTAGTGTTTACGAACTCTCGAGTAGGTGACTCGGGGAGTGGAGTAGGCAAGGAAGGTGTCCTTGTGGCGAACCACTATAAATACTCGCGTTGTGGTTTTGTGCTTCTTACTCTTATCTTTTCATTACATATCTTTATATGCTTGTTTATCAACATCCAATACACACAACCAAATAGATTGACATAAGTCGATCTAAATAGTTTAAAAGGAAGTTTTAATTGGTAAAACTATTAAACCCCCATCTAGTTTTCCACAATTGGCATCAGAGCTTCGTTACCAAGTTTCTTGAAGTATGTTGTACTTTAAAAACTTGATATGATCCATAGTTAATTGAAAACTACAAAGATGGTTTTTCATAAAAAACAAACACCATGTTTTTCAAAACTATATGTTTGGATGTTGATTTGATAACAACATTTTTTTTACTTCTTCATTTAATTGCACTAATCTTCTTTGTCGTGTTGATTAGTCAAAGCTCATACCCACCAAGCTTTATGAGTCGCTTGGTAACAAGAATACATTCCTTAAGAAGGTATCTTAATCGCAAAGGAGCGGGAATCGTCTAAGTGACATTTGTTGTGTCATTTGTAAAGACATTCCTAAGTGCGCTAGAGGTATGATTTTCTTTTTATTTTACTTGATAATTAAGTATGCCTATTTAGGTATTTATATGATTATCTTTTGTGCTTAGACATGTTTTACATGAAGCTTCATTAGGAAGCCTTTTTTTTCACATACGTGTTTTATTTCTCGTCTAAAGTCGTGGTATATAAAACTTATGTTTTGTTTCTTTTAAATCCAATAATAAAACAAAACACGAATTTCAAAAATTCCTCTTTCCTATAAAACTCCCATAAATCGACCACTCTATCAAATCCTCACTTTTCAAATCTTCCAATTTCAAAATTTCCTCTCACTCAAAACTTCATCTTCCTCCTCATTCCATCTCAATCGAAACCAAGAAGATCCGTCATCAACATGGTTTACATCGCTTTTCGTGCTCATCGCCTTAACACTCATTGCACTTGTGTTCCCTATGATGAAGTTCACATATGGAGACATTTACTTTGTGTTGTTAATCTACATTGGGATCATATACCCGATCCTTTGTATCATCCTTAGCATTGAAATGCAATATTACTAATAATCTTGTTATCTTTGTTATTATTTATTTTCTTGTGATTTATATGTTTTATATTCCTTCGTAATACATTAGAAGTCATGTGCATGCTAAAATGTAGGATAAAACACTTCTCGTGGTATAAAATGTAAAACCTTTGTTTTATCAAAGCTGTTTACATTACTACAGATCCACGGATCCGGAAGTTACACTAGCCGGATCCCTTTTTAAAAGAACGAGTGGGATCAGTCCTCTTGGAAAACATCTTCATGCAAGATTAAAACCACTATCTTTCTAAATATAATAATCCACTAGAAAGTCAAAACCTTGAAGTAAGTTAAAGTGTTAAATACCAATGTTAATAAAAATCTAGTAAAAACATTAGATTATCATAGGTTGCCACAAACATCTATTTTTTAACTTATCATTTCTATAAGTTCAACTATGACGCATGAATATGAGTTTGATTTTTCACTCACTAGCGTCTACACTCCGAACATCTCTCTCGAACCCAACACACCGCAATCATGTCCGTGGGTTCAATAATCTCAAAACCGTGACTTCCACGAAGGGCGTATTGTAGACACCTCTCTGATTCGAAGAAGGTATTAATACCTCCTTCCGAGCCATAGGACTAGAATGTCTTCTTGAAATCAACGAGAAGATATGTCGAGGTTCATAATGGAATTCTTCCGTCAAGTCGAACTCGTTCGTAACGAGGATCGCTTCTATCTCTTTTGTTTTATATCAAAACCAAAATTCACTCTAACCCTTGGGCATTTTGCTCACATCCTCCGGATTCAAATCATGGACAATGTGCCTTCAGAAGATTGGTCTCATGATTCTCTCTTGACTTTCGTGAAGAAAATAGTCCATATTGTTCACACATACCTCTAGGAAGATTTAAATCACATAATATGCAAACCTCGACCATATTACTCCGATCCAAACATTATCTTTACAAGGGATATCCGAGAAGAGTACAAGCCTCTTGCACTCATCCCTCGTGAAAATGTTTGGAGCCTTAGGGAAATCGAGAAATTCTTCCCGCTTGTTGTGCTCACGGGTTGTCTTGTTTGCTAACACAACAACCATACAATCTCGCCTACTTCTTCGCAAGGCGGTGCAAATCTTCAAGGCTCAAGAATAAACTCATCCCTTATGGAATGTTCTTGACACGCCTCTATCATAATGTTATGCACTTCCATCCTCGATTTCAAAGTCCGTTATGCGTGCTTGTGAACAAGATGATGGAACCGCTAAACATATCTCTCATGAAGACTTTCTTCATTCTTGATTCCACCAACACTCATCAATCACATAATGATTCTCTAGCGAAAACACTCAAGGAACCTAGTAGTATTCCAAAATAGGATCAATTCCCTTGTACTCGTGCTTTATCAATGTAATCCAATTTCTTTCATAAAATAAAACATCTTACATTTGATATCTTAGTATTAGAACTCTTTTTAGACTATCCTTGAGATATAATGCATTTTCAAGATCATTGCATACCTTTAGTAAAGGTCCTGCTGAGCAGATGGACGGATCTCAAAGATTGTGCTAGACGGATCCCTACACTTAGGGAACCGTGGGATCCGGCAAACAGAAAATGCAATTGCAATCATTATATTTCAAACATATCCTTAGAACACCTCACACTAAGCCAAACATAGTGTCTTAAGGCAAATTAAGTCCTTATCAAGATAGGTTGATCCTTCCTACTCACACACCTAGATCACACTCTAAAACGCTTGTAGATCTACCGTTTCATTTTAATCCATTACTCTTCCGCTCTCAAACTCACACTTCGTTTTCTACTTAGTCTTTGAAATCTTTCGATTATGGCAAAATTAATCATAAATCATCCTCACCTCAAAATTGATCAAAGTTGATCAAACTCTAGTTTTCTCATCTCAAAGTTTCTAGGATATTTTTTAAAACACTATCGTAAGTCACAACCTGATCTCTAGGATCATTTAGCTTCAATTGACACTCTCATCTTTAGTGTCATCCTTGCTCATTCATTGGTACTCTTTGAAAGTTCCAAATCCTTTCATAAAAGACAATCATTAGCTACATCATTCATTACCCTCAAGTACTTAAGCACCCCTTCATCTAAAACACTTAGGAGGACTGAAACACTCAAGATGTTATAGGTCTTAGATTTTAGAAACATCATTTCCACTCTTTCATAACTGCTGAAAGCCGGATCCCTAGGATTAGCCTAGACGGATCCCTCTGAGGAAGGAACCGTGGGATCCGGATGACAGTGTATGTCAAATCTTGATAAAACAATCATTTCAACTCATCTTCCTAACTCAAACACTCCATCTCATCTTAAATGAGTTCTTAGATCAGTGCAAACTCTGTAGTTGACTCTTGTGCATGTTAATCATCACATTCAAATGAATCCTAATGGCTTAAGGCTTAAATGCACTTGCCAAATCTCTTGGTTTATAAACCACTTTGTTAGGACCTCCATAGTCATCACCTTCTTCCTAACTTTCAGCACTTTAGAAACCTTTGCAAATCTCTTGAAATCATCTCATCATGAGGAAAACCCCAAGTAGTAACTTATCCACCAAAGAACTACCGATGAAAAAGACGCGTGTTATACACGAAATCTCTTCAACCGAATCATCTCCGGTCAAGCCAACAAATGATAGGATCCCTCCTCATCCAATCAAACCAATTCCTAAAAGGATAGTACCCACAAAACTACCAATGCCAAACACAACCATACCTCCTAGGCCAAACAATATCATCTCCACTAAATCATCACCTTTAGTTCCTAGAGCTATTTCATTTACATCCCCACTATCATCACCACACCTCTACAATTTAGAGGACTTGCCTCCTAGGCCGTCTCATCCGCTTCCGCCGACAACATTCTCCTCATTAGGAGGAATAATAGTTCAAAATCAAGGTGTTGAGTCAACACTTGCTCCGGCTTCCTTTTCGTCGTTTCCATCATATAATCCCATTTGGATTATGAGAAATCATCAAAGTCAACCACCCGACCATATGGAAGTTGACACTTCTCTACCACCACCATCATTCTTGGTTGAGTCATTCTCAATGTACCTCCACCAATCCTCCATCATTTGAAGCTCCAAGCCGCTTCACTTGATCCTTCGCATCAAGCTATTTCATTTCTTCCACCACCACTACCTAGCCATGACAAAGATTGCTATCATTGTCAACATGTTGAAAGTTTGATACATGAAGTGCGAGAAGACCAACGTTTCATGTTCTATCATCTCCTCGAACGTTTCGACAAGATTAAACCTAAACAAAACTTGAGCTAGAAGATTTTAGTGGTGTCCTAGCATCAGCGTTAGTTGGTCTAGAAATTCCTAGTCATGTATTGTTTATTTTCTTAGTTTGTAGAGTCATGTATATCATAACTCTAGTTTTATTAAATGGAATTACATGCTACTTGTTATTTTTACGAGCATATGATTACCTTGTATTCATATCTCATTTTTGTGATAACATTACTTGTTATATCATCGTTCTTTGAAATTAATCGGCTACTACGGATCCCTCAGATTGCCTGACGGATCCCTACTAGGAGGGAAGTGGGATCCGTGAGATGTAAAGTTTTCTTTCTACTAACTTGAACCACATTTGCAGGAAATTGTGAATTATACTTGTTTTCTAACCCTTGTTTTGCGGTTATTCAATTAACACATGAAGACTTTGACATCCTAAAGCTAGGGAGCTTTATGTCAAAGCAATACATTGCAAATTACTTGCAATACTAGGTTTACATTTCGTGACATCTCCTTGCATAATTGCAATCATCGAGGGAGCACATTCGTCACTTAGACGAAATCTTTGCAAACTTACTTGCAAACAAACTAGATTAGTATCACTTTCTTGGCATACACATAGGGATGGACTCGTCAAGGGGAGTAAAGACGAGATCCTTTCCGTTACTTGCTCTCTATTTCTTTTCTTTTTTTTAATTTCTTTCACATGTTTTTCTTAAAAGCGATGTGTTGCTTTCTTTCAAACACTTTTTATACGATGTGTTGCTTTCTTTCAAACACTTTTGTTTCGACAAAAGGGGAAAAAGTAAAACTAAATTCAAACTCTTACAATTTTAGCGTTTCCTTAAAATAATTTTATGTTTTGTCATCAACAAAAAGGAGGAGATTGTTAATACAAATAAGCCGTAAAAACGTTTATTTATATTTTACGATCTTCTAATGTTTTGTCGATAACAAACGTAAAATCATATTAACGAAACAAATAAAATACTTAAATGGTTTGAACATATAGTTTCTAACATATTCACATTTTTACATAAAACACTAAAACAAGTATAAGTGATTTTATGATTTAGTAATACATATGTACAACAACTAGTGTTTACATATTTGGGTAAATATATACATAACTAGTATGTAGTATATTGGGTAATATAAATGGGTAGAAACTTAAGTATCACAACCCATTGGGCAAATACATTGAATGTAGTTGGGTACAACCCAAAGCCCATAACCCATGGATCTTGACCCATAACCCATTGCATGACATCATGCTTATATCATACATGTATAATATCCATAACTCATGGATCAACCCATACCCAAGTGACTAAGTGCATTGCACTTAAAGATACATTGTATTTAGCCAAAAGATCCATGGTTCAACCCATGACCCATGACCTATAACCAAAATACCCATGGGCAAACAGGAGCGTTTCACGGATCCCTAGCTTTGTGCTAGCCGGATCCTTGTGGTAGGGATCCGTGGGATCCGGGGAGCAGAGGATTTTTCTTCTATAAATAGTGAGCCATTTCTTCATTATTTCTCACCCTTTCTAACACACTTTCTACGAGTTAAAACTCACTAACCTCGGATCCAAGAGATCTATGTTTGTAGTTTTGTTTTTGTGATATTTTCGGTTCCTCTTAAAGGCAAGATCACCACCTTTGAAGTCGAGCAAGCTCAAGTCCATGAGTTGCCATGCTTCCTCATCATCAATGCTACTGAAGTCTTCTTGTTGATGATTCCTTTCTTTCTTCAAAGAAGTGTAGTGTTGAAGACATTAGTGAAAGATGTCTCAAGTGCAAGAAGAAGATATTAGTGAATGGTATCTATCGTCTATAGCATAAGCACTTGTGGTAGGTGCTTAGAAGTCAAGACAAGAAGCATTAGTGAAAGGTGCTTAGAAGTGAAGACACGAGACATTAGTGAAAGGTGTCTTGTAGATCTAGTCAAAGGCATTAATGAAAGGTGCCTTAGATGTACATTCGATATGGTGTGTTTCGATGTACTAGATAGACTAGCATTAGATCCAAGGATATTGATGTCCTTGATGATGTTGTAAAGGAGTAGATCTCCTTTGGGATTAGTCGTTGGTGTAGTGTGGTAGTAGTTCCTCCATTGCAATGGAACTAGGTGTAGCCTAATACCTAATAAAGGGTGGCGACATTGTGAAGGTGTAGTTCACCTTGGAGTGAAAGAACTAGGTACTTAGCCTAGTACCTTATAAAGGGTAGGCGTCGTTGTGTAGGTGTGGTTCAACTTGGAGTGAAAGAACCGGTGGTTAGCCTAGCACCGGAAAAAGGGTAAGCGACGTTGTGAAGGCTTCTCCGCCATAAGGAGATTGGTGTAGTGTTTACGAACTCTCGAGTAGGTGACTCGGGGAGTGGAGTAGGCAAGGAAGGTGTCCTTGTGCCGAACCACTATAAATACTCGCGTTGTGGTTTTGTGCTTTTACTCTTATCTTTTCATTACATATCTTTATATGCTTGTTTATCAACATCCAACACACACAACCAAATAGATTGACATAAGTCGATCTAAATAGTTTAAAAGAAAGTTTTAATTGGTAAAACTATTCAACCCCCCTTCTAGTTTTCCACAAATCATTTGGACGCATATTATATGAATTGCTTTTGCATATGTCTCTATAAAATGGTTAGTTCTCAAGTACCATACATAAATGCAAATGAGGCTTTAATAATTAATATGCATCATGAAAGTGTATTTTTCTCTTTTAATATTTGTATTAGCAATGTATGTTTTCCAACCAATGTAATTGATATTGGGTTGGAAGCTACACATATTTTGTCATCTTTGCAGGACATATATTCTTAACCACAATTATTCTATGGACTTTATTACATAACTTTTGCCGACAAAAAGTGTCTGAGCAACTACTTCAGAAGATCGATATTCGACGCTTGAAAGATATACATTAAATCAGTGTTGCAAAAATCGGACGAATCGGCCGATTAATCGCCGGTTAATCGGTAATCGGCCATACACCTTGTAGAATTTTTCAAATCGATCAAAAAATCAGCCAGGTAAAAAAATCGGTCAAAAATCGGCCGAATCGGCCAACTTAAAAAAAATGGCTTATGACGCACAATGGGGATCGTTTATTTCACTTGTAACGCACAATGGGCCTTATAATCAGAATTGGAGCCTTTTATTGAGGTTTGGAACCTAGTAGGCTTGAAATCAGTTAAGATCTTTAGTTTGATCTCCAGAAATACCCAAAACTTGCAGGGAATGTCAATCCGATTAATCACCGATTAATCCCGCCTTGACCGATTACTCGCTGCAGGGTGGTCGACCGCCCGACTACCGATTCGCGATTTTTGCAACATTGCATTAAATTGAGGAGGAGCATTATGCGCACTGCACTCTTTTCCCCTTCATCAAGTTTTTTTTATCCCACTGGGTTTTTTCTTGATAAGGTTTTTACTGAGGCATTTTATAGCGTATAATAAACGATGAATATCCAAGAAGGAGTGTTGTAAATATTAATGGGTTTATGTCTATTCACAATTATCTATAGCGGGCTTTAGGGTTTTAGATGTATTCATCTACCCTCTATATACAATCCACTTGTAACCTTAATTACAAATTAAATAAGAATTCTCTCTTCCTCATATCTTATTTTTATGTTCTTTATTATTGTTCTCTATATTTATAATAGACTGAGATTTAATCTTTATTATGCTTGTAAAGAAAAAAAGTTGAGTTGACATTGATGTAAAAGTGGTGACGAGACTCCTTATTACACTTAATCTTACAATAATACCATGTAAGAGTTAGGTATAATTACAAGTTTTAATTATGGAAGATTATGTGAAAATAATTCTTTTATTCTTTCTTATATACTATATAAAATGGAAAAATGGTCAAAGTGAAAAAAGTGAAAAATGTTGAAAGTTGAATGTTGAAAACATGGTCAATGGAGAGAGAAATAAATAATATAATTAATACTCTTATTAAAACACCACATTACTTAAAAGTACAATAATTTATTCACATTGTACACCCAATTAAAAGCACATCTACCAAATTAAAAACAACCAATTGAAACCGATACCGGATTGACCCGTTGAAACCGATACGGGTTGACTGTTGAAACCGATCCGGGTTGACCGTGACGCTTCAAACCAATGGTGACCCGGTTTAATTTGACATTTTTCGACCCAACTTATCGGTTTGACTCGGTTTAAATCGACTGTTTTTTATCGAACGGTTCAACCAGTTGAATCATCCGGGTGAAATCGGGTTTCAAATTTGATAAAATTATATGAGAAATGATGAAGTAGTTGTGGAACCGTGACAATTTTTTTGAAAGGAAAGACCAAGTAATTGTAGTTTTGGTTTATTTTGCTTTGACACATGTAATTTGTCATTTGTATAATGTTATTTTAAAAATGTTGCTCTTGCACCATTTAAGGGACTAGCATATATGAATCGTCATTTAAAAGTTAATATATATTGTATAGCCCTTTGTCCAGTGTATCAATAATGTTATGTAAGTTTATTAAAATCACAAAAAATAAATAGTATTATTATCTTTAGCGATAATTATTTGTACCTCAAACAAATAGCTTTGAACAATGCATAAATATCTATACAAATTGATAGTACAAAATAATCTTATATGGTGATATCCAATTTGCAAAGTTAAAATTTTAAAAGCCACACACCAAATGATAAGCGTTACACATGTAAAAAAATAGTTATCATTGCTAAATTCTCGACAAAACAAGAAAAAGCGGTCATGCGTGTTGGCTATACCTCTAAACTACAATATAATATTGACAACTACATAATACCGTTGCTTTTTGTAATGCTTGAATCTATTATTACTAAAAATCTTAATAACTTAAAACAATCCTATTAGAAAATATACTCATACACTTAGATCGACTCACATAATTTTTAAAAACTATATATTTATCTTCGCTATGCAACCACGCATCGAATTGTAGTTATTCGAAAACGATTCTCTAATGCTACAAATACGGTTTATTGAAAGAAACTTATGGGTCGTCGGAACTTTCTGAAAACTAGACATCGCCGCATTGGCGCGGTACTCGTCTAGTCTTTACTAAATATAAAATGAAAATAGTCAAATGTTGAAAGTTGAAAATTAAAAATGGTCAAAGGTAGAAAAATATATAATATACTTAATACTCTTGTTAAAATACCCTAATACTTAAAAGTACAATGATTTATTCACATTGTACAACTAATTAAAAGCATTATCTATCAAATTAAATACAACCAACTAAAACACCCCTTACTAAAAAGTACAATAAAATTTTACAATGTATAATTTAAACAAGCTAGAACATAATCTAAAATATAAAAAATAATTAAACACACTAATTAATGTTATTTTTAAAACATTCTAAAATGAAATGTACATGAAAGCTTAATGGTCCGAGTCTCGGCTCGTGCTCACTCCAGTTGGTGCCCCACTAGGCCAGGAGAGTTGCCGGAGATATACCTTGTGAGGTGGACAATGACTGGTGCCAAAAGACACCCGGGGTCAGGGTGTTCCCGCCAATCTACACCTTTTTGTGGAAAAGTACATGTTATTATACACATTAATAAACACACACAAAACTTTATACAAGCTAACAAGTTGATGGTACATATAGTTTTGAAACCGGACCAGACCAACTGGTTCAATCGAGAATCGGTGTCGCCACCGGTTCGGCTAACCAATAAAAGCCATTCGAAAACGAATCAGAGAGGACTCGTTGAAACCAATACAAACTGGTGAATCGTCACAGGGTACCCGCCGTCACAACCCGCGGATACCCTGCTATACTATATATAAAGGAAAAACTAAAAAAGGAAATGTTGAAAAAATATATTTCAAAAGGTAATACATATCGAAAACCAGGTTGACCCGAGACGCTTCAAGCCTTGGGGGTTGACCCGGTTTAATTTGACCCGTTTTCGACCCAACCCGTCTGGTTGACCTGGTTTAAATTGACCCATTTTTTGACCGGAACGGTTCAACTAGTTGAACCACCTAGGTCGAACTGGGTTTCAAAACATTATGTTTAATTCCTAAATCTTCAAACTTTTATTATTTTTCGTTTATAACCCATAAACTTTTTTTTATACCTTTCGCTATAAAATCTTGTTGTTATGCACGGGCACTCGTCTAGTATAACATAACGTGAGGATCTAATAAAATACTATTATTTAAACGTCCAAATGTTTCGGCCTACCAAGGTCCTGTATGTTACACCCCGTGAACAATTTGACTCAAAATTTAAAACTTTTGTGCGGAAGCGACATGATCAAAACTGAACTGCTATTACTCTTTTGACCATTGACAAAAATCTATAAACATTCACACATTGAGACTAGTTTTAAATGAAACTAGACTCCATTACTTTCGAAACGCCGGGTGGCACGACTCGTGGCTCCTCACGGATTAAAATATATGATTTTTCAAAAATCGACAAAATCTGTCCACAGATTCACTCCCAAACCGAAATTTGGGAGTTTTGGTTCCATACCGAATTTAGTATACCCCATACCGAAATTTCACCAATTTTCACAATAAACAACCCATACTACCTTATTTCCACACCAAACTCACTCAAAGCCATTAACATATCGTACTAAATCGTTTACATAATCAATCAACCCGTTTACTACCCAAAATGGGTAAGAACACACTTAACCCAAACGCCCTTTTTTCTGCATAATCCTTTATGCATCTTTTTGACCCATTTTCCGGAAAAACAACTTCTATGACCCGAAAATTAACGAAACTTCCCAGATTTACTTATCTATCATTGGGCTCATTTTCATATAAAAATATTTACCGTTTGACCCTCGGATTAGTACTTTGAAAAGTAACGGGTTTTGTGCCAAAAACTCGTTTTGACCCATTTCAAGTCAAACGACACTTAGCAACTCATTACCATACGAAACTCAACCAAAATCATTAGTATAACATAATAAACTTATTCCATAATTGAATGACCCGTTTACAACCCAAAATGGGTATAAATACGCTTATGCCAAACACCCCTTTAACTTTGACTATAAACACTTAAATCACACTTTGACCCAACGGTTGGCCACCAATTCATCAAGACAATCATAACATACAAATTGACACTTGACTACACCATACAAACTATCATAGGACCAACAGGGGTACAAACTCGACATTGAGCTCGGTATACTACCTAGCTCCTACTTCCTTACCAATCTTCCACATAACTAGCAATCCGTAAGCCTTAGCCCAAGCTTACCATCATCACCACATTACAACCTACAAAGCATTAACATCTTAAACCATAAGCAAGAATGCTTAGTAAGTAAAGCGGGTATAACATATCATTATAATTCATTAACGCATAACACGCTATCACAATTATAAAGCATAACCACATACCTCGGCTACTTAAAGCCCTAACCATTCTTTCCTCTAATCCTTTCTCGTCTAACACATAACTAGCATCTTACTCATAATCACATAAGCACAACTAAACAAGCTAATCATCAATCTAGCACATAATCCACATAACACGTAACACATAGAAATCATTATAACTTTACATTATAGCCGGTTTACTTACCTTAGCTCCAAGCTAAGTCTAGCATGGACATCATGACTCTACCTTCATCACCATCATCATCATCTTGTGAGAATCAAGGCTAGGCAAGATCATAAGCACTAAACCTTCATCATCATCATGGGATGATAACCAAGCTCAACTCTTTTCCCTCTCTTTTTCTCTTCTATAAACCGGACATCAAACACCCTCTAGGAAGAGATAGAAATCTCTAGACTTCTCCCCATAATTATTTATCTTGCATAACTTTAGCCATTGGGCAAGATTGGTCCCTCTAGTTCCATTCATTCTACTTTGGCCACAACTAACTTATAACACATATACTACTAAGCAACATAAGTCCCTTAAGTTAGGCATCATAACTTCCAAAACTACGTTACACATTCGTTGACTAATAGTTTGACCTTCGGGTTTGACTAGCCAATCACGTAAGGCCTTTGATCCATTTTCATCTAGGTGGGGTCCAAGTACCCGAGAAACGGGTGTTACACTGTATTTGGCCCAACTTTCAAGCCCACGTTTTCGTGAACCGTTTGTTTATACTAAAGTACGTTTAAAGAATTGTTGTGTCACTTGTGTAGTTGTGTGTACAATCCGAAACTCACTCACACACACTCATAATGCGTATTGTTGTGATACGTGTCTTACTAAAACACAAGTATGATCCATGACTCATCGCATCCCTCCTCTCATCTCTTTTGTTGGAAACAAATGCATGTGGGATGTGTATAACAACGTCCTAAATAACTACTCAACTTAAGCATTTCATAATTGATCTATCAAGTTACTCCGTATAACTTATTTATACTTGGTGCCGTTTCGGCAAGCTTGATGCTTGTGTTTTAGACCAAGTGTAATAAGAGCCACGCGACAACGATTATCATTGTCGTATCAGCGTTTACTTATATTTTTTTTCTTTTACAACCTATTTCACTACCAACGTAGTGTAATAAAACGGCCGCGGTCATCAATTTTTTTTTAAACGTTAAAATGAAATTTGATTGATAATTATTAAAAAAAACATTACATTAAAAATTCAAATAAAATTAAAAACATTAGAATAAAAAATAAAAATTCAAACTAATACTCTTTCTCACTTATTTTTCACTTCATTCCAACACCGTTTCTCGCTGTCTTCAGGTCAAAGAATTATTAACAGTATGATAGAACATAAGGTCTTTGTTCTTCTGTTTTCTTGTTGAGAGATAAACATTTGATGATGGAGCTCAAGTTCTTCTTGCTTTAGTACCAACTTCTGTTGTTTCATCCATTTGTTGCTGGCACGCTTTTTCTTCTATTTTCATTTGTCGCTACTTCAAATCTAAGTAAGAATCATGGGATTCCTTCATTTTGAAAAAGAAACCCGATTTGACATTTTTTCTATTTATTGACTAACAAATCAACAAGATTCCGAAGAAATGGAGGAGGATGACGCTTTCTTCTTAGCTTTGTCCTGGCCTGTTGGTCGAACTTCTCGAACCTCTTCCTTCTCTAAATCATCTGCCTCGTTGTTCAGATTAAAACCAGCATGTGCTGAATCCGACGTGTTATGTGAGGTAGTTTCAAATCTCTTTGACTTTTTCTTTGTAGTGACTTTGGTTTTGTAAAATTTTGTCATGTCTTTCTTTTATCAATTTTTATGTTCTCTCAAAAGTTTCTACTCCCTAATGAGTGTGAATTCTTGGTCGTACATCACTTGATATTCAGTTACCGCTTGCTCAAACATTAGTTGGTCATTTGAGCCACTCTGATTCTTCCATTTTACATTATCGTGAATCGCATAAAATTAACTAATTTTATGACGAATTCGATTTTTCCATTTGTAATTAAGGGAATCCAAGAAAAGAATTGGAGAGTTTATATGAGGCGTTTGTTTCATGGCTTTTACATTAAAAGAATCACAATAATAGTTATTATAAATGTTTGGTTGCAACTTTATAAAATAAACTATCACACCACACTTATAGATTCAAACCATGGTAGTAAAGTAAGTTTTCATGCATTCCCATAAGGGCCTATTAAATTTCCACCACATAAAAGCCACTAGTCCATTTTTAATAATATTAAAGTCTAAATACTTTTCAAATCACATTTCATAAAACAAACAACATTTTATATTATAATTTATTTCTCTCACATACTTTTCTTTCAAACGATTGCTAAATCCAAATCCGATTCTAAACCCCTTTAGAAACCAAACGCACCCTAAATAAAAAGTTTTGTTTCCAATATACAAAACCTTGAATTTAAAAACCTTAAAAAAGTCAAAATAATTGTAATTGTTTTTACTTTGAAGCCCCCTTGTGGTTTAAAGTTTATCGCAACCAGTACAGACAGCCGCTTCTGCATAAACCCTTGTCTCAACCTCCGAAAATCTTTGAGTTTTTTTCTTCATTTGAGGTTAGGGTTCTGTGTTATTTATACTTCCATTTGAATATCTGTGCTTCAGTCATGCTGTCAGGGTTTAATCTTCATTTTACGTTTTCTTTTTTGTTGATAAAAAATTAATTATTCCTCGTACAAGGGAAATTTGCTTCTTAAGGTCGTTAATTTGTGTGTATTCACAAAAAGCTTAATCTTTAATCATTTACTAAAATTTTGCAATAAGTATGCAAAAGGATATTTAGTTATTTTTTATCTGCCAATTTATGCAGATGTGTTGAGTCTTTTATGAATGGTGTTATAAGCTTGAATTAATGTGAATGATTTGCCTAGATACAAACTTAAAGTGGGTTTATGCTATGTGTTCAAGTGATTGCAGCATCTAAGGCTGTGTTTAGAAATTAGATACAAAATTAAGAAATATTTTCTTCTACTAAACGCACATTTAGCTTTTGTAAGTAAGGTCATTTCCTGACATGAATATATGTTAAGTTTACCAAACAGTCTTAATTGGTATTTCTTTGGACTTTGCGTTCTGACGTTTATACATGTTTTTCAGGTTACAGCATTTGAAGAAAGCAAAAGCCTTTTCAAACCTTCTTTTCAGAAATGGGTAAGAAGGTGAAAAAGGGGGGAATTTCCACAGCTTCTGATGTCGTTGAAGCCCCAACTATCGACCTCAAAACGCTAATCCATGACCATGCTCGCTTCTTTGACAAGCTAATCGAATTAGTCCCTGCAAAATTTTACCTTCCAGTTGATGAAGATTCAAAACCATGGGTTCAAGGTCTAAGCAAAGTGAAAAAAGCCACTCTTAAACAACAGACACGAGAAAACATTAAGCAATCCCGACGTGACCGTCTTGACCCCGAGAAAGCACAAACTACAACGCTTGATCTTCTTAAGAAAAGCATTGATAAGGCTGAGAACGATAATAAGGATTCCGATGATGATGATGATGAAGAGGAAGAGATTGAAATCAAAGTGAAACCAATGACGAATTTTGATGGTGAAACAAGTAAGAGTGACAAGTCTGTTACTTATGAGGAGTTGCAACAGAGATTGCATCATAAGCTTGAAATGCTTCGTTCTAATCGAGGCCAAGGGAAAAGAACGATGTTGATGAACGAGGTCAGGCAAAGGCCTGATTTTACTGACAAGAAGCGAAAAAGGGAGGATCGTGATAATAGTAATAGTGGTAAAACTGCTAGTGGTAGCGGTAAGGATAAGGGTAAGGAAAAGATCGAGCCTGATTTTGAATTCGGTAAATTGAAATTGGGAGACGAAGATGGTAGTAGGAAGAAGGCGAAAAAGGTTTCAAAAGTAAAGGAATTGGAAAAAGCGAAGAAGTTGCAGGAGGCGAAGAAAGAAAATGCGGTGGTGGCTACAAAGCATTCATGGGCGGCAACTGAAAAGGCGATGGGAGTGAAGGTTCATGATGACCCAAAGCTATTGAAGAAGAGTTTGCAGAAGGATAAGAAGAAGCGAGAAGAGTGCAGGCAAATGGAAGGAAAGGGTGGAGACACAGGATAAACTGAGGGAGGAGAAGCAAGCGAAGAGAGAGGCAATATAGATGAGAGAGCTAACCAGAAGAAAGCGAGGAAGATTGCAAAGAGAGAGAAGAAGCTTATGAGGCCTGGATTTGAAGGCAAAAAGAAGGATATATTGGTGACAAGTAGGCACGAAAGGTGCGTAAAGTGTAATGATATTTGAAATTTTTTCTATGGAAATTCTTATATTTGTGCGATGTTTTTGCTTGTTATTCACATCAGCCATAGAATATTTGTGGATTTTGATGATGTGCTTTGCTCTTAATATAATATGGTTTGAAGAATTGGCGATGTGTCCTTTAGGATCACTCGCACCCATTTATCAAGTATAGATCTTTTGTTGATTCTGATAATTGAAGTATCCATGTTAAGCTAGAGTTTACAATAGCCTTAGAATTTCTGATGCATTTCAATGATGGAACGTTGGTTTAGTATAAAATGGGTTGAAGAATTAGTGTTTATTTGCTGGAAGTTGCTGTTATTTTGGTTTCGTTTGGGAATTGATAGATGGGTACTATGAGGAAGCGGACATACCTTACTTGGTCCTTTTAGATGCTTCATGTTGCAGGTTATAAATATTTCATATTTTTACTTGTTATTTGCAGTAGCTTCCAGATTTTCTTATGGTTTTAATTATGGTATTTTATTTGGTGAATGGTATATTTCGTTTTGGTCCAATTAGTTCATGAGTTTCATGTAGAACATTCCCTTCCTAGGCAATAGCCATGACAAATCTTATACTTATATGCCGACTGGTGGCAAAACATTCTTTGCTTTGGTATGAAAGCTGAAAGTGATATTTCTTGCGAGTTCCTTCAGGGATATACTGATATGTGTGCTTTTCATATGGTATCATCCTGAATGTGTCTAATTTTGTTGCACTTCAAATTAATTTGTCAACTTACTTTTGGAATACGAATTAGTTTTGGAAACTGACTTCAGTGGAAGATGCCTTGTGGGTCTTTAAACGTCTTTGTTTATTTGCAACTGCGTTATTTACAGTGATGCCACTCTTTGCAGACTCTCCGTTAATCAGGCTATCGTGGTTTGAACTTTTAACAATTGGCTTTGGTGCCTGTTTCAACTTATTGGTGGCTAGGCTGCTGATGATGAGGAGATGTAGGCTTCTGCACATCGCAGTCTTTCTACGGCCTCTTTTTGGTCCTACATGAAATTGATGTGTCGATCGAACTGAAAAACAGTGGCGATGTGTGGGTGGTGTCATGGTGATTGTCAGCTAAGGTTGAATTTAATGTTTGGGCTAGATTTTTATTTTGGCAATCTTGTAACACTTTACTAACTCGATATCTTTCAGGTCATTTTTATACCAAGTCTGCTTCACTACTTCAGTTATAACGTTTCTCATGATTAATGCACCTTGATTAATCGTTGTATCATTAGCTGTTTAATCTAATATAAAAACACACTTCAGAAGCACAAATAAGGTTTCCAATACCCTCATGAATTAATGTTAACCTTTCATCATTTTGAATCTTGGCATGCGAAATGTCCAACAGTGTGTCTAAGAAGACCATGTTCATGTTCGCATCTTTGGCAGTTTGCATTAGTACTTGGTTTTAGGTTGCATCTTCAATACAAAGTAGACAATCTTCAGACTTTTTATGCCAATGGTTGTAAGAATATGATTGCATCATGCATTTCAAACTTAAAAACATATTAAAGCTCAAATTCTATACTTCTACCCACTAAACCAATGCTTAAGATTGATAAATATGTGTTTAAAGTAAACAAACATGAAACTTCGTTGAATTTTGATGCTCTTGTTTGAATCTATTCTTCCAATCATTAATCAGAGTGGTTAAGATGTGATGATAATCTTAATTATTTGCTTGAATCATGTATGTCCATTTTCGAATATATTATTCGGACCCTATAGACGTTTGTGTATTATGAAATCTTTATTGGGATAATTCATGAAAACAATTTGTTTCCAACACAAGAGAACAAAGAATGTGTGAAATTCTTATGTTAGAAAGAGACCAAATAATTTGTTATAAAACAGATGGAATTTCATAGTAATGAGGCGGTTAAAATAGTTGGTCATCAACGGTAAAATGAGTGTGCATCACACGTCTTTGTTGTGATAATATGAAACACCATATTAACAACTCAAATGAGTGTGCACTCTACACTTCCTTAATTCATGTCCGAACATATATAAAATCTCATTGATATCTAGCAAATCACAATCATCTAAATAAATTTATTAAGAATCACGGCGTGGGTAACACTCAAATAAACCATTATGTGTGTTTAACTATGTGAACAGTGTGTGAAAATGTAAGAGAGTTGGGTCGCCTTTTGGGGTGTAATCTTGTATTTATAAAAGACATTTATGGTTTAAGGATAACTTAAAAGCGGCTTCGCCTCCTCGCTTTTGTTCAATTATAAATAAATAACCACTTTAATGGAGATTTATAGCATCATTCAAGTAAATACAAACACAAATTAAGATCGTAAAACATAAGCTTGTAATATAGCTACACCTAATTCGAGACACATTAATGCAAGAACTATAAATAAAGGACCCGCATGGATGATCAACGGTTGTAGACATGCTAGGTGTTAATCATCCCGCGAAAGCACAAAGAATGACGGTGGCGTTTTTTCTGGCTCGTCTGCAGTCGTGCACGTCTCCATTGTTTCTGCCTTGTGTGTCTCCCATCATCGTATATCGGATAGTACATCTTAACCATTAATGATGGGTTGTCCATGCATGTCGGATAAGTACATGTTAACCGTTCTTGATAGTACATCTTAACTTTTGCTAAGTATTGATAATGGGCTTGACTTTGACGTATAGTTAATGATTTTGACTATTAGTATTAATACGCTATCATATAACACAAACATAAGTCCAAAGTATAACCTTAGCCACACATACCCTTAGTTATCACGTAAACTTTTGATATTTACATTTTGGCTTGGTTACTAAATAGCAATAAACTTTTCACAATGCTACTGATTTGGTAACCGAAACTTTGAAAAAATTATGTAAATGAACTTTCATAAAGTGTTCAAATCTAAATATTTTGATGATGAGTCATACCTGAAAGTCTGACACGTGGCACCAGTTATCATGTGACACATTATCAAAATTTGCAAATTGAAATACTTTATGAAAGCTTGTTACGTTTACACAACCTTTTAAAAATTCACGTACCAAAAACCCTTTACATTTTATACTGTTATCTTATTAGTTTGTGACTTTGTGGTTTGGGTTTGGATTAAACTTAGCCCACAACGGCTAAATGGGCCTCAAGTAACTTGGCCATAGAAACTAAACCCTAGTCATTTCCACATCTTTTATCAGCCGCTGAATCTTCATCTTTTTGGCTAGCCTTTTCTTTCTTCTTTCTTAGTTACTGATTTTGCTGCTGGTAAATCATTCATTTTCTTAATTTTATTGTTTCTTGATCTTTTCTTTACCTGATTTACCTTGTATGATTTCTTATAGGTGTTAATTTGTTTTATTTACTAGGCACTCATTAACCAATTATTTTATAGTTGATCTCAAGCGCAAATAGATTGATTTTTAGATATACGTAATATTACATGATACCAGTAGCTGTTAAGGGGCTGTTTGTTTAAGGGCTGTTTGAAACGTGGGTGTGTTTGTTTTGGCTTATATAGTCAGCTTATGGCTTATTTGGTTTTGGGGTTATGTTTAATAAGCTAATTTTATGTGGCCTTTTTTAAAACGTTTCGGCTTATATAAGTTGGTTTATTATGTCATATAAAGCTTATATCAGTCGAAAATTTTCAAAATTAACTACAAAAAATGAGCATATGAAATATAAGCCCAAACCCAAATAAGCCATAAGCAGACTATATAAGCCAAAACAAACATCCTCGTAAGCTGTAAAGTTTCAAAATAAGCCACTAAAAGTGAGCTTATGAAACATAAGCAGAAAACCAAATAAGCCATGAGCCTTTTATATAAGCTTAAACAAACACCCCCTAAAGCAAAATGTTAGTATTGTTTAGGCTTTTTCGTCGCGTATACAGCTTATTTTTTTAGACAGTAATTGTAGAATATAAATTTAGCCAATGATGTGTATCGTATTGACAAAATTGTATAGCCTGTTAATTATCTGAAAGCAGGCTAAGTTTTATACATTTGTTTAGATAATGATTATTTACTAAAAACTGAATATATGTATGTGCTTAGTGGTTTTGTCTATGTGACATCATGCGTTCTTATTTAGTTTATGAGTCTTCACCGATATTCGCATACTAAATGTGTTTATATTTAATCTTTCTAGTATGGCTCTTTGAAGTTTTATAAAGCTATTTAATATTTCTCCTAAATTAATTTTCAGAGTTAGTGCTCGCTTAATACACTTTTGACAATCATGGCGACTCAATTGAGCAAGAAACGAAAGGTTAATCTCTCATTAATTACATGATCACATCTACAAGGTGATGTTTGTTTATAGATCTTAGTATTAATTGATTTTGCGTGGCTCAGTTTGTAGCAGACGGTGTGTTTTTTGCTGAGTTGAATGAGGTTCTTATGAGGGAACTTGCTGAGGATGGTTACTCTGGTGTTGAAGTTAGGGTTACACCTATGCGTACTGAGATCATCATCAGGGCGACTCGAACCCAAAACGTTCTTGGTAAATTTCTTACCTTATGTTTAACTGGACTTATGATCACGATGTCAAATTTCATTTGCTGAGTTATCAATAAGACAAACATGAGCTTAATTTGTACGCGACCTCTAATTTGCTAGGAAAGGTTATGCCATATTTTAGTTCTACACTCTGAAATATCTATGTTGAAAATGTACAGTCTCATACAATTTTGTAAAATTATGTCACCACTGTTAAAATAATCACTCATATTGAAGCATTGAACCTTCTATTTTCAGGTGAGAAGGGAAGGAGAATTAGGAGTTGACTTCTCTTGTTCAGAAGCGATTCAAGTTTCCTGAAAACAGTGTTGAACTCTATGCTGAACGAGTCAACAACAGGGGCTCTGTGCCATTGCTCAAGCTGAGTCTTTGCGTTACAAGCTTCTTGGAGGCCTTGCTGTTCTGCAGGTTTTAAAACGTTTATGATTTCTATCATTACTTGTAGCAGTTTGAAGATAAGACTCTATTAACTGATATTCTGTTTTAACATTTTCAGGGCTTGCAATGGTGTTCTAAGGTTTGTTATGGAGAATGGAGCAAAGGGTTGTGAGGTAATGTTGCGAAACATACTTATCTTTTTGTAGTCCTGTCGACAGCTTGTGTTACTATTGCTAACACTGTTCATGATTCTCAGGTGATTATCAGCGGAAAGCTTAGGGCTCAGCGTGCAAAATCTATGAAGTTCAAGGATGGATATATGATATCTTCTGGTCAACCAGTTAAAGAGTACATCGACTCTGCTGTGAGACACGTCCTTCTGAGACAGGTAACTTAGAAAGACCTATAGACAATTTGTTTTGTATAGCGTTCTTGATTTATATACCAGCAATAACTGAAATGGTTTACGGTGACAGGGTGTGCTTGGTATCAAGGTTAAGATCATGCTTGACTGGGATCCTACGGGCAAGGTTGGACCCAAGACCCTCTACCTGATAATGTTGTGATCCACATGCCTAAGGGCGACATTGTTGTACAACCACCCAAGGAAGTGGAGGAATACAGGCCACCACTTGTTGCTGCTGATGAGCCCTTGCCTATGACCATTTAAGTATGAGTCTAAATCCAGAGCCAGAAACAAGATTGGAAATCTTATGTTATGTGTCTTTTGTTGAGTTAGCTTGGAATACCTTTACTATTTGCAAAGTTGAAGCTTGATATTATCCTTAAATGAAACTAGTTAATTTTGTTTCTATTTTCAAAGTGATTTTAGCTTTTTGTGTTAAGATTATAATGGCACAAATAAAAGTGTGCTACAGAAAACCTGAACACATGATTCGAGTGTGAGTTGAAAAATGCATTGGGCATATAAGTTGTGAATGTTGGTATTTACTTAAATCGGCTGGATTTCTAAAAGGACATAATCAACATGGTAGTTTGTATTTGGGTTAAAAGATTATTTTGCAAGTTAAAACCATTTCAGCTGCTGGTGCTTTAGTACGTTCACATACTATTTCCTCTTAGTTGCAAATTCCACTCATGTTTCCACTTGTTGCAGTTTGGGTTAAGTATAAGCTTGTAGTCAATTTAGGTTTCGGAAAGAACCCATGTGGTTGATCAACGGTTGTGGACAGACCACTTCCTTGGACTCGTAAGGTTCGTACATAGCATGTCTGCTTCATATTGTGGTTGTGTCTCTCCTATTGTCAGGGGTCAAGTGTCGTATCCTAACTGTTGGGTGACAGATCAATGATAGTTGTCTGCGCGTGTGAATGAGAGCCTTTCCCAAGTCATTGCGACATGTGAATGTTTGTGTATTGGATCGGGTTTAACCAAGTGTTAATAATTGGCCTTACCTTGACATATATTTAGTGGTCTTGGGCACCAATATCTATACGCTATCACATACTATCATGATTATCATGCAGATTGCTTTGCTCATTAAACTTGTTGCTCCGCATAATCAACTTTCACATAAATCAAGTGGCTGCCTCATACATGGAACGCTAGGAATGTAGAAAACAAATAAGAAAACATGTCACCTTCAAATGGTCATAACTTAGATTGTAATTCATATTTCTAATTCTAGGTTTATATGCGATTTTTCATTACTGGGTGTTTCAATGTTCGTGTTCCTTTTTCCTTACTTAAACCCAGAATTTGTTGTTTGGTTATTCTCCGTTACTTAAGACTGCGAATTTTCTGTTTCTGTTATATTTTCTTCACTTAGCACTAGTTTTAATTTCACATTTATAAGAATCGCCTACAACAGACCTCCCTAGGAACGGTTACGAAATTTTGACATCTTTTCAAACTTGTCACAAATGTATACATAATGAACATCACGATACATACAAAAGCGTATAAAGTTGATGCTCTATAGTTTCCACTTTCCAATCTGAACAAGAGTAGGAAAGGGTGTGATAACGTCTAGTGATTTTTTACATTGAAAGGCCAAAAATACATACAAACTCTATGGGAAATTAACTATAGGCCAAAGCAGATAGAACATACTCTCTAAAAATTCATCATAAGAACCTTGCTTGCAGGAACTCTTTCTCGTTTTTCAATGTATGCAACAGGAAACCAACCTGCTTTCCCCATACATTCACCTTCAGCCCAACCATTATTTGACACCTGCTAACATTACCAGATTCTGAGTTACCGAACTCATGTATTCAAAGAAAGCTCGGATATTTTATATAATATTACAATTCACAATATTCAAGAGCTGCATACCTTTCTGATAACACCAAAATCACCAGCTGATAAATTCAGCTCCGCATCAGACTCAGCAAAATATGAGAACATAGCCTGGAACACGATGGAAAAAATTTAATAGGAATGAATTTAGTTCATTACTGTATTACAAGAGATTATGAAAATTTTGGAATGAGATTTCCTAAAAGTAATCCACCTCATCATTTGAACCATTTTGCATTGGAGCAGCAGGCGATTATTAAATACTACTGTAAAAGTAATCCACTTCATCATTTGAATCATTTTGCATCTGTCATAAAAATATTAAATTCAAAATAAACATCTTCTATCAAAGGGTAATGGCACAAAAGCATACCTCTCCTTCAAGATGTTCAAGAATCTGAACAACCTTTTGGTGATAAGCTCGTTCTGATTCAATCTATCAAAAACGTGTTTTAGACAATATAATGAACAAACCATGAAATGTGAAATTCACTTAAACCATTAACAGGAGAAGCTTTACCATTTAAATAAGTCTCTGTAGTGTAATTTGTTGCTGCTGAGCTTCAACTGCAGCCATTGCTGATGCAGCTTCTTTTCCCAAAGTTGCCATGTTGGACTTCATATCTTGCAATTTTGTTTCAGCTGCTTCAAGTCTAGCAAATAAATCTGGATGCCGGATCCTCCATCACTTTTGTTTGTCGTTTAGAAACCTCAAGGACCTAGCAGGGTTGGAGGGTAATATCAACGTTACTATTGTTAACTATATAATAAAGTGAACATATGATGAATAACTGATTCAGATAAGCACCTGTGGTTCGGCCTCTTGGCGATTCTGTCATAACTTTGAGCAAGATGTCGAGCATCTTCAGGGAGCTCCCATTACCATGGCTGCTAATGGCTCAGCAACCTGCACAATTTCGTAGTAATTGATTGATTATGGAAAATGAGAACATATGGCATATGATGTGACAGACCTTTGGCCAAGAAAAAAAATACAAAATTATTTCCAAACCTGTGTCCCAAAAGATTTGAGTAGATTTTCTCGTTCCTCTTCCATCTGTACACGTGCTCGGGAAAAGTTGACTGCAGCTCTTGATAGTGTAATACCACTAGTGTATCGGTACCATATTTTCTGCTATCTTTAGACAATTTTGTCACTGTCAAAAGATTCCATTAACACAAACTTACATCATGTTTATTTTACAAAGTTCAACCAGATTTGGGACTTATCACAAACTTGCCTATTTCAACTTGTTTAAAACCAGTGGCTGTATATCCTTCAACACCACGAACAATGTCTCTTTGAAAATGCTGAAAAGCAAAAAATCAGCAGATTGAACAAAAAAAACAACTTTTTTTTTAACGGCAGTTTGGTGCAGTGCCACCAAGGCACCAAGTCTCTCGACCCGAGTTCGAATCATCTCACGAAGAGAATAACAACCCCAAGCCTAACCATCCAGTTTCCCATTAAGGGCTTCAAGGCATCGACTGGGATTCGAACCCGCTGCCAATTCAGGAAAATCCCACATGGAGAAAACACAATGTTGATCCACAATTTTCACATCAGAACTTCTGGTTAAAGAGCATACAACTTGAAATTTGTTTCTCTTTACTCGTTCATTCAAAAAACACATAAATTGCAAATACGTAAGGGAAGCAACCTTAGCAGCACGTATAGATACGTACAGCCTCTCGAGTTTCTGGTGTAGCATGAGTTCTGCCTCATCAGTCACCACATTATTTGAACCTCCATATCCTCCACCACGAACTGCTTGGAAACCGCCTGATATTGAAACGGTTTTAATTTTGTAAAACTTGTAGAAACCCTAGGATTGCATGCTAATTTTATGTGGTTAATTAATGAATAATTGTTATGTGACATGTAATATGCGATCTTGGGTGATAATTGTTATGCGGAATCCATGGTGGAACATGCATGTTTTGCCATGGAGTATTGTTTGTAATAAATTGTTTAGTTGATACACACATGTTCTATTTATTTGATAATTATTGAATTGGGAAGACCTCAATTATAACTAATAAAAATTAATTATGTGCTAATTGGTATATTATTAACTTTGGCTTACGTAATCGACTTGTCGATGTATGTGGCTCATCTACCTTGTAGTTGAAAGCCCTAGTTAATGTATGCATGTATTTACGCCTAGAATTGTTTATTAGCGTTTATCGAAATAATTATGCATGTGGCTAATTGTTTTACATATGTTAAAATTGTTTAGTTATATGTTTATATTATTTGAGTGTGTTTAATTTTTATTAAAATGCTTTTTTGTTTATATATTGTTTGACATGTTAGTAAGCAAAAGGGTTTTTATGAATAGAAAATTAAATAGACTAAATAATGGCAAACCGATTTGTTATCTAAGAATTATTCTTGAACTTTTAATCGATTGATGCGATCGCACTAAATGGTTAGAACGGCTCACCCACTAGAACAAACTATAAAGGGTTGTTTAAGAAGCGCATAACAGACCGAATGGATGTCTAAGGTTATGCTTTGCCTACACCGGTCCTCTCGCTTCTCGTGAGTTCGATTGAGCTACCTAGTATAACCATTCTATGTACGAAGCATCTTAGTGCAAAGTTGTAAGTTTCTCAACGATCGATTAAAACTTTGTAGAATTTAATCTTAGCAATTAAAATACAAGTAAGTTTTTTCGAAAATTTTGTGCTATAAAGTTGTATGCATGCTTCTTTATACATAAGTTTTGATTACACGTCAAAATAATACCCTTTAAATTTAAGTTTATGCCATCTAATGATATGAAACACTTGAAGTTGTAATTTAGTTATGAGACCTTGATCTAGATTACAATGACAAGGTGAATTATTTTGTTGTGTGAGACCTCGCCTTTATGATTTGCGCTTTTAAGTTAGACAACTTAATTAAGTTAGTTAGTGAGACCTATGACTTAAGGCATAAGATGGGATGAAACATGCTTACGTTTGCATTAATTGTTTTGGCAAAATTGTAAATCCCATATTTTCTAGGAATTGCAAACTTGTTTGTCAATTATTGTTCTTCGACAATTACCTATTCTATACTTTTATCACTAGCATCAATCAACCGATGTGGTGAAACTATGATAATGAGGGTCCTAGATTCAAGGAAAATTCTATGATTAATATGAATATTGACCAAGGGTATTTTATTTTCTTGAAAGATTTAATTATCGAAAATACTAAAATTGAATTTTGTTAATTCTTTTGATTGTATTAATGCAACATTAAACTCGTAAACGTAGTTTGGGCTTTGTAAATTGATCTAGTTCGCTTTTTCAAACGAATGTTTGATCAAGAAAAATTTACTAAAAGACAAACATAAACTCTTTTCCATGAAAGAAGAGTGTGACTCAATCCTATTCCTTTTCATGATTGAGAAAGGTATGTTAGAACATTAGAATTGTCTAAATTCTAATATAACTCATAGCAACTTTAATAGTTAAGAAATTGCACCATGTTTTTCCTTAAGAGATTTCATTACCCTCCTGGTGATTGAATTCTTATATGACATTTTGGTCAACTAGAAAACATGTTTGACATTTTATGAGTTATTAAATTAGAAGCTAGACTAATTACCGTAAAATTGGTAAAAGACAAACTAGTATAGTTTATCTAGTTGTTTTGCTTTGACCAAATTAAAGGTGCTAAACACCATTGTGGGATAGTAGACCTATTAAGGAAGAAATTGCATGCTCAATTTTCAAGTTAATAGTATGATGGATGATTCATCATCTACAGTAGAATACACTCTTTAGTACCTAAGTAATTGTTACGTAATAGTCTTTGAAAGGAGTTACAACGTATAAAGACGCTATTTTCATCGGTTAATGAAACACTTACGATGTTGTCAAATCCAATGGTAGTATGTGTATTACCGAATAAGACATTATTGTAACGTTGTTCAATTCGGGAGTTACAAGATTTATTATCTTGGTAGTAACTCGATTATTTCTAGATTTTCTTGAAATAATACATTACGCTCAAAAATGTAGA
>CM040240.1:151471013-151508453 GCA_022545495.1 Chrysanthemum lavandulifolium
TGTTGGTGAACTTCTCGAACCTCTTCCTTCTAAATCATCGCCTCGTTGTTCAGATTAAAACCGGCATGTCTTTGAATCAGGCGTGTTATGTGAGGTAGTTTCAAATCTCTTTGACTTTTTCTTTGTAGTGACTTTGGTTTTGTAAAATTTTGTCATGTCTTTCTTTTATCAATTTTATGTTCTCTCAAAAGTTTCTACTCCTAATGAGTGTGAATTCTTGGTCGTACATCACTTGATATTCGTTACCGCTTGCTCAAACATTAGTTGGTCATTTGAGCCACTCGATTCTTCCATTTTACATTATCGTGAATCGCATAAAATTAACTAATTTTATGGCGAATTCGATTTTCCATTTGTAATTAAGGGAATCCAAGAAAAGAATTGGAGAGTTTATATGAGGCGTTTGTTTCATGGCTTTTACATTAAAGAATCACAATAATAGTTATTATAAATGTTTGGTTGCAACTTTATAAAATAAACTATCACACCACACTTATAGATTCAAACCATGGTAGTAAAGTAAGTTTTCATGCATTCCCATAAGGGCCTATTAAATTTCCACCACATAAAAGCCACTAGTCCATTTTTAATAATATTAAAGTCTAAATACTTTTCAAATCACATTTCATAAAACAAACAACATTTTATATTATAATTTATTTTCTCACATACTTTTCTTTCAAACGATTCTTAAATCCAATCAGATTCTAAACCCTTTAGAAACCAAACGCACCCTAAATAAAAGTTTTGTTTCCAATATACAAAACCTTGAATTTAAAACCTTAAAAAGTCAAAATAATTGTAATTGTTTTTACTTTGAAGCCCCCTTGTGGTTTAAAGTTTATCGCAACCAGTACAGACAGCCGCTTCTGCATAAACCCTTGTCTCAACCTCCGAAAATCTTTGAGTTTTTTTCTTCATTTGAGGTTAGGGTTCTGTGTTATTTATACTTCCATTTGAATATCTGTGCTTCAGTCATGCTGTCAGGGTTTAATCTTCATTTTACGTTTTCTTTTTTGTTGATAAAAAATTAATTATTCCTCGTACAAGGAAATTTGCTTCTTAAGGTCGTTAATTTGTGTGTATTCACAAAAGCAATCTTTAATCATTTACTAAAATTTTGCAATAAGTATGCAAAAGGATATTTAGTTATTTTTATCTGCCAATTTATGCAGATGTGTTGAGTCTTTATGAATGGTGTTATAAGCTTGAATTAATGTGAATGATTTGCCTAGATACAAACTTAAAGTGGGTTTATGCTATGTGTTCAAGTGATTGCAGCATCTAAGGCTGTGTTTAGAAATTAGATACAAAATTAAGAAATATTTTCTTCTACTAAACGCACATTTAGCTTTTGTAAGTAAGGTCATTTCCTGACATGAATATATGTTAAGTTTACCAAACAGTCTTAATTGGTATTTCTTTGGACTTTGCGTTCTGACGTTTATACATGTTTTCAGGTTACAGCATTTGAAGAAAGCAAAAGCCTTTTCAAACCTTCTTTTCAGAAATGGGTAAGAAGGTGAAAAAGGGGGGAATTTCCACAGCTTCTGATGTCGTTGAAGCCCCAACTATCGACCTCAAAACGCTAATCCATGACCATGCTCGCTTCTTTGACAAGCTAATCGAATTAGTCCCTGCAAAATTTTACCTTCCAGTTGATGAAGATTCAAAACCATGGGTTCAAGGTCTAAGCAAAGTGAAAAAAGCCACTCTTAAACAACAGACACGAGAAAACATTAAGCAATCCCGACGTGACCGTCTTGACCCGAGAAAGCACAAACTACAACGCAGATCTTCTTAAGAAAAGCATTGATAAGGCTGAGAACGATAATAAGGATTCCGATGATGATGATGAAGAGGAAGAGATTGAAATCAAAGTGAAACCAATGACGAATTTTGATGGTGAAACAAGTAAGAGTGACAAGTCTGTTACTTATGAGGAGTTGCAACAGAGATTGCATCATAAGCTTGAAATGCTTCGTTCTAATCGAGGCCAAGGGAAAAGAACGATGTTGATGAGCGAGGTCAGGCAAAGGCCTGATTTTACTGACAAGAAGCGAAAAAGGGAGGATCGTGATAATAGTAATAGTGGTAAAACTGCTAGTGGTAGCGGTAAGGATAAGGGTAAGGAAAAGATCGAGCCTGATTTTGAATTGGTAAATTGAAATTGGGAGGCGAAGATGGTAGTAGGAAGAAGGCGAAAAAGGTTTCAAAAGTAAAGGAATTGGAAAAAGCGAAGAAGTTGCAGGAGGCGAAGAAAGAAAATGCGGTGGTGGCTACAAAGCATTCATGGAAGGCGGCAACTGAAAAGGCGATGGGAGTGAAGGTTCATGATGACCCAAAGCTATTGAAGAAGAGTTTGCAGAAGGATAAGAAGAAGCGCGAGAAGAGTGCAGGCAAATGGAAGGAAAGGGTGGAGACACAGGATAAACTGAGGGAGGAGAAGCAAGCGAAGAGGAGAGGCAATATAGATGAGAGAGCTAACCAGAAGAAAGCGAGGAAGATTGCAAAGAGAGAGAAGAAGCTTATGAGGCCTGGATTTGAAGGCAAAAAAGAAGGATATATTGGTGACAAGTAGGCACCGAAAGGTGCGCAAAGTGTAATGATATTTGAAATTTTTTCTATGGAAATTCTTATATTTGTGCGATGTTTTTGCTTGTTATTCACATCAGCCATAGAATATTTGTGGATTTTGATGATGTGCTTTGCTCTTAATATAATATGGTTTGAAGAATTGGCGATGTGTCCTTTAGGATCACTCGCACCCATTTATCAAGTATAGATCTTTTGTTGATTCTGATAATTGAAGTATCCATGTTAAGCTAGAGTTTACAATAGCCTTAGAATTTCTGATGCATTTCAATGATGGAACGTTGGTTTAGTATAAAATGGGTTGAAGAATTAGTGTTTATTTGCTGGAAGTTGCTGTTATTTTGGTTTCGTTTGGGAATTGATAGATGGGTACTATGAGGAAGCGGACATACCTTACTTGGTCCTTTTAGATGCTTCATGTTGCAGGTTATAAATATTTCATATTTTTTACTTGTTATTTGCAGTAGCTTCCAGATTTTCTTATGGTTTTTAATTATGGTATTTTATTTGGTGAATGGTATATTTCGTTTTGGTCCAATTAGTTCATGAGTTTCATGTAGAACATTCCTTCCTAGGCAATAGCCATGACAAATCTTATACTTATATGCCGACTGGTGGCAAAACATTCTTTGCTTTGGTATGAAAGCTGAAAGTGATATTTCTTGCGAGTTCCTTCAGGGATATACTGATATGTGCTTTTCATATGGTATCATCCTGAATGTGTCTAATTTGTTGCACTTCAAATTAATTTGTCAACTTACTTTTGGAATACGAATTAGTTTTGGAAACTGACTTCAGTGGAAGATGCCTTGTGGGTCTTTAAACGTCTTTGTTTATTTGCAACTGCGTTATTTACAGTGATGCCACTCTTTGCAGACTCTCCGTTAATCAGGCTATCGTGGTTTGAACTTTTAACAATTGGCTTTGGTGCCTGTTTCAACTTATTGGTGGCTAGGCTGCTGATGATGAGGAGATGTAGGCTTCTGCACATCGCAGTCTTTCTACGGCCTCTTTTTGGTCCTACATGAAATTGATGTGTCGATCGAACTGAAAAACAGTGGCGATGTGTGGGTGGTGTCATGGTGATTGTCAGCTAAGGTTGAATTTAATGTTTGGGCTAGATTTTTATTTTGGCAATCTTGTAACACTTTACTAACTCGATATCTTTCAGGTCATTTTTATACCAAGTCTGCTTCACTACTTCAGTTATAACGTTTCTCATGATTAATGCACCTTGATTAATCGTTGTATCATTAGCTGTTTAATCTAATATAAAAACACACTTCAGAAGCACAAATAAGGTTTCCAATACCCTCATGAATTAATGTTAACCTTTCATCATTTTGAATCTTGGCATGCGAAATGTCCAACAGTGTGTCTAAGAAGACCATGTTCATGTTCGCATCTTTGGCAGTTTGCATTAGTACTTGGTTTTAGGTTGCATCTTCAATACAAAGTAGACAATCTTCAGACTTTTTATGCCAATGGTTGTAAGAATATGATTGCATCATGCATTTCAAACTTAAAAACATATTAAAGCTCAAATTCTATACTTCTACCCACTAAACCAATGCTTAAGATTGATAAATATGTGTTTAAAGTAAACAAACATGAAACTTCGTTGAATTTTGATGCTCTTGTTTGAATCTATTCTTCCAATCATTAATCAGAGTGGTTAAGATGTGATGATAATCTTAATTATTTGCTTGAATCATGTATGTCCATTTTGAATATATTATTCGGACCCTATAGACGTTGTGTATTATGAAATCTTTATTGGGATAATTCATGAAAACAATTTGTTTCAACACAAGAGAACAAAGAATGTGTGAAATTCTTATGTTAGAAAGAGACCAAATAATTTGTTATAAAACAGATGGAATTTCATAGTAATGAGGCGGTTAAAATAGTTGGTCATCAACGGTAAAATGAGTGTGCATCACACGTCTTTGTTGTGATAATATGAAACACCATATTAACAACTCAAATGAGTGTGCACTCTACACTTCCTTAATTCATGTCCGAACATATATAAAATCTCATTGATATCTAGCAAATCACAATCATCTAAATAAATTTATTAAGAATCACGAGCGTGGGTAACACTCAAATAAACCATTATGTGTGTTTAACTATGTGAACAGTGTGTGAAAATGTAAGAGAGTTGGGTCCCTTTTTGGGGTGTAATGCCTTGTATTTATAAAAAGACATTTATGGTTTAAGGATAACTTCGGTAAAGCGGCTTCGCCTCCTCGCTTTTGTTCAATTATAAATAAATAACCACTTTAATGGAGATTTATAGCATCATTCAAGTAAATACAAACACAAATTAAGATCGTAAAAACATAAGCTTGTAATATAGCTACACCTAATTCGAGACCTGTTAATGCAAGAACTATAAATAAAGGACCCGCATGGATGATCAACGGTTGTAGACATGCTAGGTGTTAATCATCCCGCGAGCAGACAAGAATGACAGGTGGCAGTTTTTTCTTGGCTCGTACCAGGTCGTGCACGTCTCCATTGTTCTTCTTCATGTGTCTCCATTCATCGTATATCGGATAGTACATCTAACAATTATTAATGTGGTTGTCTCATGCATGTCAGATAGTACATGTTAACCGTTACTGATAGTACATCTTAACTTTTGCTAAGTATTGATAATGGGCTTGACTTTGACGTATAGTTAATGATTTTGACTATTAGTATTAATACGCTATCATATAACACAAACATAAGTCCAAAGTATAACCTTAGCCACACATACCCTTAGTTATCACGTAAACTTTTGATATTTACATTTTGGCTTGGTTACTAAATAGCAATAAACTTTTCACAATGCTACTGATTTGGTAACGAAACTTTGAAAAAATTATGTAAATGAACTTTCATAAAGTGTTCAAATCTAAATATTTTGATGATGAATTAAATACGCGAAAGTCGACACGTGGCGCTGGGTTATCATGTGACACATTATCAAAATTTGCAAATTGAAATACTTTATGAAAGCTTGTTACGTTACACAACCTTTTAAAATTCACGTACCAAAACCCTTTACATTTTATACTGTTATCTTATTAGTTTGTGACTTTGTGGTTTGGGTTTGGATTAAACTTAGCCCACAACGGCTAAATGGGCCTCAAGTAACTTGGCCATAGAAACTAAACCCTAGTCATTTCCACATCTTTTATCAGCCGCTGAATCTTCATCTTTTTGGCTAGCCTTTTCTTTCTTCTTTCTTAGTTACTGATTTTGCTGCTGGTAAATCATTCATTTTCTTAATTTTTATTGTTTCTTGATCTTTTCTTTACCTGATTTACCTTGTATGATTTCTTATAGGTGTTAATTTGTTTTTATTTACTAGGCACTCATTAACCAATTATTTTATAGTTGATCTCAAGCGCAAATAGATTGATTTTTAGATATACGTAATATTACATGATACCAGTAGCTGTTAAGGGGCTGTTTGTTTAAGGGCTGTTTGAAACGTGGGTGTGTTTGTTTTGGCTTATATAGTCAGCTTATGGCTTATTTGGTTTTGGGGTTATGTTTAATAAGCTAATTTTATGTGGCCTTTTTTAAAACGTTTCGGCTTATATAAGTTGGTTTATTATGTCATATAAAGCTTATATCAGTCGAAAATTTTCAAAATTAACTACAAAAATGAGCATATGAAATATAAGCCCAAACCCAAATAAGCCATAAGCAGACTATAAGCCAAAACAAACATCCTCGTAAGCTGTAAAGTTTCAAAATAAGCCACTAAAAGTGAGCTTATGAAACATAAGCAGAAAACCAAATAAGCCATGAGCCTTTTATATAAGCAAACAAACACCCCTAAAGCAAAATGTTAGTATTGTTTAGGCTTTTTCGTCACATATACAGCTTATTTTTAGACAGTAATTGTAGAATATAAATTTAGCCAATGATGTGTATCGTATTGACAAAATTGTATAGCCTGTTAATTATCTGAAAGCAGGCTAAGTTTTATACATTTGTTTAGATAATGATTATTTACTAAAACTGAATATATGTATGTGCTTAGTGGTTTTGTCTATGTGACATCATGCGTTCTTATTTAGTTTATGAGTCTTCACCGATATTCGCATACTAAATGTGTTTATATTTAATCTTTCTAGTATGGCTCTTTGAAGTTTTATAAAGCTATTTAATATTTCTCCTAAATTAATTTTCAGAGTTAGTGCTCGCTAATACACTTTTGACAATCATGGCGACTCAATTGAGCAAGAAGCGAAGGTTAATCTCTCATTAATTACATGATCACATCTACAAGGTGATGTTTGTTTATAGATCTTAGTATTAATTGATTTTGCGTGGCTCAGTTTGTAGCAGACGGTGTGTTTTTTGCTGAGTTGAATGAGGTTCTTATGAGGGAACTTGCTGAGGATGGTTACTCTGGTGTTGAAGTTAGGGTTACACCTATGCGTACTGAGATCATCATCAGGGCGACTCGAACCCAAAACGTTCTTGGTAAATTTCTTACCTTATGTTTAACTGGACTTATGATCACGATGTCAAATTTCATTTGCTGAGTTATCAATAAGACAAACATGAGCTTAATTTGTACGCGACCTCTAATTTGCTAGGAAAGGTTATGCCATATTTTAGTTATACACTCTGAAATATCTATGTTGAAAATGTACAGTCTCATACAATTTTGTAAAATTATGTCACCACTGTTAAAATAATCACTCATATTGAAGCATTGAACCTTCTATTTTCAGGTGAGAAGGAAGGAGAATTAGGAGTTGACTTCTCTTGTTCAGAAGCGATTCAAGTTTCCTGAAAACAGTGTTGAACTCTATGCTGAACGAGTCAACAACAGGGGCTCTGTGCCATTGCTCAAGCTGAGTCTTTGCGTTACAAGCTTCTTGGAGGCCTTGCTGTTCGCAGGTTTTAAAACGTTTATGATTTCTATCATTACTTGTAGCAGTTTGAAGATAAGACTCTATTAACTGATATTCTGTTTTAACATTTTTCAGGGCTTGCAATGGTGTTCTAAGGTTTGTTATGGAGAATGGAGCAAAGGGTTGTGAGGTAATGTTGCGAAACATACTTATCTTTTTGTAGTCCTGTACGACAGCTTGTGTTACTATTGCTAACACTGTTCATGATTCTCAGGTGATTATCAGCGGAAAGCTTAGGGCTCAGCGTGCAAAATCTATGAAGTTCAAGGATGGATATATGATATCTTCTGGTCAACCAGTTAAAGAGTACATCGACTCTGCTGTGAGACACGTCCTTCTGAGACAGGTAACTTAGAAAGACCTATAGACAATTTGTTTTGTATAGCGTTCTTGATTTATATACCAGCAATAACTGAAATGGTTTACGGTGACAGGGTGTGCTTGGTATCAAGGTTAAGATCATGCTTGACTGGGATCCTACGGGCAAGGTTGGACCCAAGACCCCTCTACCTGATAATGTTGTGATCCACATGCCTAAGGACGACATTGTTGTACAACCACCCAAGGAAGTGGAGGAATACAGGCCACCACTTGTTGCTGCTGATGAGCCCTTGCCTATGACCATTTAAGTATGAGTCTAAATCCAGAGCCAGAAACAAGATTGGAAATCTTATGTTATGTGTCTTTTGTTGAGTTAGCTTGGAATACCCTTTTACTATTTGCAAAGTTGAAGCTTGATATTATCCTTAAATGAAACTAGTTAATTTTGTTTCTATTTTCAAAGTGATTTTTAGCTTTTTGTGTTAAGATTATAATGGCACAAATAAAAGTGTGCTACAGAAAACCTGAACACATGATTCGAGTGTGAGTTGAAAAATGCATTGGGCATATAAGTTGTGAATGTTGGTATTTACTTAAATCGGCTGGATTTCTAAAAGGACATAATCAACATGGTAGTTTGTATTTGGGTTAAAAGATTATTTTTGCAAGTTAAAACCATTTCAGCTGCTGGTGCTTTAGTACGTTCACATACTATTTCCTCTTAGTTGCAAATTCCACTCATGTTTCCACTTGTTGCAGTTTGGGTTAAGTATAAGCTTGTAGTCAATTTAGGTTTCGGAAAGAACCCATGTGGTTGATCAACGGTTGTGGACAGACCACTTCCTTGGACTCGTAAGGTTCGTACATAGCATGTCTGCTTCATATTGTGGTTGTGTCTCTCCTATTGTCAGGGGTCAAGTGTCGTATCCTAACTGTTGGGTGACAGATCAATGATAGTTGTCTGCGCGTGTGAATGAGAGCCTTTCCCAAGTCATTGCGACATGTGAATGTTTGTGTATTGGATCGGGTTTAACCAAGTGTTAATAATTGGCCTTACCTTGACATATATTTAGTGGTCTTGGGCACCAATATCTATACGCTATCACATACTATCATGATTATCATGCAGATTGCTTTGCTCATTAAACTTGTTGCTCCGCATAATCAACTTTCACATAAATCAAGTGGCTGCCTCATACATGGAACGCTAGGAATGTAGAAAACAAATAAGAAAACATGTCACCTTCAAATGGTCATAACTTAGATTGTAATTCATATTTCTAATTCTAGGTTTATATGCGATTTTTCATTACTGGGTGTTTCAATGTTCGTGTTCCTTTTTCCTTACTTAAACCCAGAATTTGTTGTTTGGTTATTCTCCGTTACTTAAGACTGCGAATTTTCTGTTTCTGTTATATTTTCTTCACTTAGCACTAGTTTTAATTTCACATTTATAAGAATCGCCTACAACAGACCTCCCTAGGAACGGTTACGAAATTTTGACATCTTTTCAAACTTGTCACAAATGTATACATAATGAACATCACGATACATACAAAAGCGTATAAAGTTGATGCTCTATAGTTTCCACTTTCCAATCTGAACAAGAGTAGGAAAGGGTGTGATAACGTCTAGTGATTTTTTACATTGAAAGGCCAAAAATACATACAAACTCTATGGGAAATTAACTATAGGCCAAAGCAGATAGAACATACTCTCTAAAAATTCATCATAAGAACCTTGCTTGCAGGAACTCTTTCTCGTTTTCAATGTATGCAACAGGAAACCAACCTGCTTTCCCCATACATTCACCTTCAGCCCAACCATTATTTGACACCTGCTAACATTACCAGATTCTGAGTTACCGAACTCATGTATTCAAAGAAAGCTCGGATATTTTATATAATATTACAATTCACAATATTCAAGAGCTGCATACCTTTCTGATAACACCAAAATCACCAGCTGATAAATTCAGCTCCGCATCAGACTCAGCAAAATATGAGAACATAGCCTGGAACACGATGGAAAAAATTTAATAGGAATGAATTTAGTTCATTACTGTATTACAAGAGATTATGAAAATTTTGGAATGAGATTTCCTAAAAAGTAATCCACCTCATCATTTGAACCATTTTGCATTGGAGCAGCAGGCGCATTATTAAATACTACTTCGTAAAAGTAATCCACTTCATCATTTGAATCATTTTGCATCTGTCATAAAAAAATATTAAATTCCGAAAATAAACATCTTCTATCAAAGGGTAATGGCACAAAAGCATACCTCTCCTTCAAGATGTTCAAGAATCTGAACAACCTTTTGGTGATAAGCTCGTTCTGATTCAATCTATCAAAAAACGTGTTTTAGACAATATAATGAACAAACCATGAAATGTGAAATTCACTTAAACCATTAACAGGAGAAGCTTTACCATTTAAATAAGTCTCTGTAGTGTAATTTGTTGCTGCTGAGCTTCAACTGCAGCCATTGCTGATGCAGCTTCTTTTCCCAAAGTTGCCATGTTGGACTTCATATCTTGCAATTTTGTTTCAGCTGCTTCAAGTCTAGCAAATAAATCTGGATGCCCGGATCCCTCCATCACTTTTGTTTGTCGTTTAGAAACCTCAAGGACCTAGCAGGGTTGGAGGGTAATATCAACGTTACTATTGTTAACTATATAATAAAGTGAACATATGATGAATAACTGATTCAGATAAGCACCTGTGGTTCGGCCTCTTGGCGCATTCTGTCATAACTTTGAGCAAGATGTCGAGCATCTTCAAGGGGAGCTCCCATTACCATGGCTGCTAATGGCTCAGCAACCTGCACAATTTCGTAGTAATTGATTGATTATGGAAAATGAGAACATATGGCATATGATGTGACAGACCTTTGGCCAAGAAAAAAAAATACAAAATTATTTCCAAACCTGTGTCCCAAAAGATTTGAGTAGATTTTCGTTCCTCTTCCATCTGTACACGTGCTCGGGAAAAGTTGACTGCAGCTCTTGATAGTGTAATACCACTAGTGTATCGGTACCATATTTTCTGCTATCTTTAGACAATTTTGTCACTGTCAAAAGATTCCATTAACACAAACTTACATCATGTTTATTTTACAAAGTTCAACCAGATTTGGGACTTATCACAAACTTGCCTATTTCAACTTGTTTAAAACCAGTGGCTGTATATCCTTCAACACCACGAACAATGTCTCTTTGAAAATGCTGAAAAGCAAAAAATCAGCAGATTGAACAAAAAAAACAACTTTTTTTTAACGGCAGTTTGGTGCAGTGCCACCAAGGCACCAAGTCTCTCGACCCGAGTTCGAATCATCTCACGAAGAGAATAACAACCCCAAGCCTAACCATCCAGTTTCCCATTAAGGGGCTTCAAGGCATCGTACTGGGATTCGAACCCGGCTGCCAATTCAGGGAAAATCCCCCACATGGAGAAAACACAATGTTGATCCACAATTTTCACATCAGAACTTCTGGTTAAAGGCATACAACTTGAATTTGTTTCTCTTTACTCGTTCATTCAAAAATACATAAACTGCAAATACGTAAGGGAAGCAACCTTAGCAGCACGTGTAGATATGTACAGCCTCTCAAGTTTCTGGTGTTGCATGAGTTCTGCCTCATCAGTCACCACATTATTTGAACCTCCATATCCTCCACCGCCGAACTGCTTGGAAACCGCCTGATATTGAAACCAAATACAATCACAGTGTGTGATTATAGATAGTGAAATTTCAAATCAGTACTATAGAATAAAGTCTTTTAAATTTTACTGCAGATATATGGTGAATTATTATTATTAATACATTAAACCAGTAACAACGTGTGGATCTAACATCACGATTCATAATTTTAAGAGATTGGCAATTTTACAGAACCAAAAAGTAGTTCTCAACTCTTAAAGACTATTAGATTTGAATGAAGTCGAGCCACCTTAAGCATCTGGTAACCATGTGTTTTCAGCGTGGAGCGTAAGGTTGATCAATGTCAGAGGATAATATCTTCATGAAGTTGGTTTATGATAATGATAAGAGCATGTAATTAGTTACTGTTCTTACATGTCGCTAACTTTTAATGGTATACAAAGGAGACACTAGTTTCCCTACACCAGCTGACTTATGTAAAATGCAAGGACTTTAATAGGAAAGCGGTACAATCTTGCATTGAGATGCAAACCCTCTATTTACCATATACAGAATTAACAGTATCCAAAATCCTAACTACTATGCATTGTTAGGTTTATCGCCCAGCTTAGTAGCACAAAGTTTACTTTACTAATTCACATATACCAGTTTCCAAGTAGTTTAGATCTTCCAAAATAAACTATTTGCTCCGCCCTTTAGGCTTATATGCTGTAAGAGCCTATTGATCCATTATTTTTCATAACAAAAGTAGAGTCCAAACAGCTAGAAAGTTCAAAAAAGGAACGTGGTGACAACTTGCGGTATTGACTCGTACAATACTTGCACACCCATTTTACAACAAGTGGTTCAACTAGCTAGGTTTCAGGCGTGTTTAAGATTAAAAAAAAAAACATATTTTCGCTGGCAATCTTCACTCCAAAGTTTAGGATTTTCTTTGTTACGAGATCTAGACAATGACTCAAATTTTTTTGGCTAAAACAGCTGGTAACAGAATCGTATTATACTATAAATAATGTACGGTAATTAACTCACTCACATTGCATCAAGAACCATCCAATCTGCCATTCTACTAACAATATCCCTATCATGTGAGTTTAATTGTTAAGAAATCCATGTTTAAAAAGCGCTAAGTTAGGTTAAGCGTTAGAAGGACCTTTTAGGCTTTCGGCGAAGGCTTAAGTTGAGTTATAATCAGCCCAAAATTTGGTATAATAAACATACAAGCACACACGTAAATACATACATTAATGTATGTATATGCATTCATATAATGCAACGTAACTACATTAAACTTGGTATCTATAACAGAACCCAAAAAACTTTGTGAACATATTATTGCTAGATGTACAAAATTACATTTATAACGAGTGGGCTGTTACTGAGTGAGTAATAACAATGTTTTTTTGGGAAACAAGAGACATTTTCCTGTATTTGATTCTAACATTGAAATCGATGAAAGAGCCGTTTTAGATTCAAATGACCCGCTTAATGTGAACCAAATAATCTCGATACTTATGCTTCTTATGTAAATATTAATACACGAAGGACCAAACGTGTTAGTTAGATAGTTTGTAACCGTTTGGCGGTTACAAAAGTAGTTATGGAATTCGGTTATCACCGAATGGTTGCAATGGTTCATCATACCGTTTAGGACAGTATATATACATGTTCAAATGTAACGTTTCAAATTAATAGACAAATATATACTTATTCATTTTATACACTTTGCAATCTATATTTCAATCTAGAGTTAGGGACAACAATTGGCATCAAGAGCAAGAGGTTAACGTTTCATTTTGGTTACCAAATACTAACGACACAAACCCAAGGGAACACGCTGCAAATTTTGTTTCGGCAAGAACTTTGTTTTGTTTTCTCTCTTCTTCCAAGAGAAACAACACTTGAATAAGCATACGTAGAAGATAGTGCACGATCATCTACGTAGGGGATTGCAAACGTTTACACCAAACGTATTGGTGGGGAAACCTTGTTGGCGACAACAAAGGGAAGGAAGGAAGACACTTTGTTCGGATTAGAGAGCAAGTGGGACAAATACTTTGTGAAACCGGTTAAATCAAAACACAAAGTAGAAGAAAACGCGGGGAAAACGTTGTTGTGGAGAAAAAGTAAAACGTACGTGACAAGGAAAGTAGAGCGCTCAGGATTTGTGTGGAGTAGTGTCGGGACGACACAAGGAAAACAACGACAACGGGAAAGAAAATCATAAGCAAGCATACCTTGTTTGTTTCGGTGGTGGTTACCAATTCGGTACCAAAATTTTGTACGTGGGAAAGTGTTTGATCTCGGACAAAGGAAATCAAAACAACGTACAAGGAATAGTAACGTGTTTAGTGTGGTTTAAACAAGAAAAGAAAGAAAGCCTTTTGTTTGAACATATTGGTATAAACCAATTCGACAACCAAAGAGGCCTAGGGATTCATTTTGTTTCGCAAGCAAGGAAGTTCGAAAAGAAAAAGAAAGCCGAGACTTTCTTTTGGTTCAAAACAGAACTTCGGAAAAAAACAAGACGTAAGGTTTTGTTTTGGGTACTCGTTGGACAAGGCAATTCGACACAAGAAAAAGGAAGAAACTTGGTGATTTTTAATTCGAAGGGTAAAAAAAATTCGAGACAAGGAAAAGACATCAAGGGTACAAATTAGAAGATTGGAAACTAAAGAACCAAGAGTACAACGAGACAAGGAAACGAGGGAACCAACTTGGGAATAAAAATAAACGTTGGTAAACGATATTTACTAACGCGAGACAAAGGGAATACACTTGTGTTCATCACATCATCGAGCTCACAAGTTAAACTTTTCTGGATTTCATTTATATTAGAATAGTATAGAATAGTTATTTCGTACTATTAGGAAATCCCGAGAACTATTTATTGATCCCGTATTATTAGGATTACCGGAAGATTAGATATTCCCATTTTATAGAAATACCATACTAGGAAGGATATAAGCACTTTCAAGATGACCGGCGACGATATAGCAAGCACATCAACTACACCAAAACCCGTAACACATATTGCACAATATCAATGCCCTAAGTTGAAAAACACAAACTACACAGTTTGGGCTATACAAATTAAGGTTATACTAGAGGCACACGGTTTATGGGAAGCAATAGAACCTAAGATAGGCACGCAAGTAGATGATAAGAAGGATAAGGCAACGACTGCCTTCCTATATCAAGCGTTGACCGAAGATGTGATTTTACAAGTAGCGGGTTGTAAAACGGCTAAGGAATTATGGGATTCGTTAAAGAAAATACACGTTGGAGAAGATAGAGTGCAGCAAGCACGGTTACAATCATTAATGATTGGGTTTAACTCACTTCAAATGAAGGAAGATGAGACGGTGGATGCATTTACGGCTAAACTAAACGGCTACGCCACGAAGGCAAAAGAATTAGGGAAAACTTTGGATGAATCACTTTTAGTACGAAAACTATTAGACTCCATACCAGATAGGTTCATTCAGATAGTAGCATCCATAGAACAAACAAATGATCTCGACGATATCACTTTAGATGAGATCACTGGAAGACTCAAGGCATTTGAGAAAAGGATAAAACTCCGGAAAGGAGGGCAAGTAGAAAGCCATGAAAACTTATTATTCGCACATGGCGAACACTCAGGAAACAGAAAACGTTTTTACAAACGTGGACGGAAATCAAATTTCTCACGAGGGAACTGGCAGAATAATAGAAATAGAAACAACTCACAAGGAGGGAACTCAAGTCACAAAGAGAGTTCGGATAAGAATAAAAGTGAGTGGGATTTAAGTAAAGTAAAATGTTACAAGTGTCATAAACTTGGACATCTTAAAAGGAATTGTAGAGGAACATCAGCAACTCAGGAACAATCAAACCTTATCTTAGAGGACGATGAACCATCACTATTAATGACTATGCACGAAACTGAACATGAGGAAGTGTTGTTGAATGAAGAGAAAATTCAACCAGGAAAATATGCTACAGCAGACGCAAGCATATGGTATTTAGATAATGGTGCAAGTAACCATATGACGGGAATAAAGAGTCATTTTAGGGATATTGATGAAAGCGTAACAGGACGAGTACGTTTTGGATATGGATCGTATGTACAGATAATGGGTAGAGGGTCTATATTATTAGGTTGTAAGAACCAGGAACAGAAGGTAGTATCGGATGTATACTATATACCAAACCTTAAGAGCAACATACTTAGTCTAGGACAACTTACGGAAATAGGTTGTAAGGTCATTATGGACGAAAACAAGTTGACTTTGTATGATAAGAACAAGAATTTGTTGATGAAGGTTGAAAGATCTAAGAATCGACTTTACAAGATTCAATTACAGATAGAAGCACCTATATGTCTCTTAGCAAATATAAATAACCAAGCATGGTTATGTCATGCTAGATTAGGTCATTTGAACTTTGATGATATCAACAAGATGACTAGGAAGGGTCTAGTAGAAGGAATTCCAAGGATAAATCATGCCGGGCAGATTTGTGACGCATGTTTATTAGGAAAACACAGTAGAACACCATTTCTAAATCAAGCTAAATTCAGATCAAGGAACCCGTTGGACTTAGTATATGGAGACCTTTGCGGTCCTATAAGTCTAGCCACACACTGGCAAGAAACTCATTTTCTTGTTAGTGGACGATTGTACACGTTTTATGTGGGCCTACTTTCTTACATCGAAAGATGAGGCATTTAGTACATTCAAGGAATTTAGACAGAAGATAAGTATGGAGATGAGATTAAAAGTAAGGATGCTAAGAACGGATAGAGGTGGTGAATTCACATAAAATGAATTCACAAGGTACTGTAAGGAAAATGGAATAGCACGACAATTGACAACACCCTACTCCCCACAACAGAATGGAGTAGTGGAGAGAAGAAATAGGACGATGTTATCAACTACGAGGAGTATGATGAAAGCAATGAAGTTACCCTTAACTTTTGGGCGAAGCAGTTAAACATGCAATTTACATACTCGATAGGGTACCCACGAGGGCCCCGGTAGATAAAACTCCATATAAGGCACTCTACAATGTAAAACCGAACTGGAAAACCTAAGAATATTCGGATGCACAGCTTATGCAAAGATAACGATACCACACTTACAGGAGCTGGACGATAGAAGCATACCAATGATTTACTTAGGAGTAGAGGAAGGATCAAAAGCATGTAGGTTATATGATCCAATAGCCAAGAAGAAACATGTTAGTAGGGACGTAAAGTTTATGGAAACAAAGCCATGGGATTGAAATAAAGATGAAGAGGATACGAGTACACAAGATACATTTTGGACTATTTTTGTGGTAGAAGGAGTTGACAATGAAAACCTTACACCAGTCAACACAGAAAACGATGATAACACGTATCATGAACAAGATCAGATTCCTGATCCAGTTTCACCAATCACACCACCGACATACAATTACGACCCACATACAGAAGAGGAAGACTACTAGCACTGTAGAGAACTCAAGAGATAGATTTGATGATACACCCGTACGTGAATACATAGATATGACGAAAATATATAAGTATGCACGTAGAGTTGAACCTCAAAGTTTACTATTTACGGAAGAAGAACCCCGTAACTATAAGGAAGCATCAACAGACCAGAAATGGATTGAGGCCATGGAGATTGAATTGGATTCAATCAACAAGAATAATACATGGACTCTTACAACATTGCCAAAAAATTAGAAGGAAATAGGACTAAAATGGGTTTACAAGACCAAAAGGGATGCAAAAGGAAAGATCATCAAAGACAAAGCACGGTTAGTAGCAAAAGGTTATGTATAAGAACAAGGAATAGACTTCGATGAAGTATTTGCACCAGTTGCTCGGATAGAGACAATTCGGTTGATATTAGCATTAGCAGCATATCATGGATGGCAAGTACATCAATTAGATGTAAAATTGGCGTTTTTACATGGAGATTTGAAGGAAGAAGTCTACGTTACACAACCTGAAGGATTTATTCAAAAAGGAAATTCAGGAAAAGTCTATAAGCTTACTAAAGCTTTATATGGCTTAAGACAAGCACCAAGAGCTTGGAATGTGAAGCTTGATAAAACCTTAAAGTCTTTAGACTTTAAGAAGTGTAATCTCGAACAAGCAGTTTATACGAAGAGAAACAAGAATTCTACACTTATAGTTGGAGTCTACGTAGATGATTTAATAATCACAGGCACTCCAAGGAAGGAAATAGAAGAATTCAAATCCCAGATGAAGGATAAATTTGAAATGAGCGACTTAGGATTGTTAGCTTATTATCTTGGGATAGAAGTTACATAGACAGGAGGAGGGTTCACAATCAAGCATACAGGTTATATTAACAAGATCTTGAAGGAAACAAGTATGGCAGATAGTAATGATACGAAGATACCAATGGATACCGGTACTAAGTTGGTCAAGGCGGAAGATGGAAACTCAGTTGACGCAACTTATTACAGAAGTTTAATTGGAAGTGTGGAAAACTAGAAGGGGGGTTGAATAATTTTGCTAATTAAAACTTCATTTTAAACTATTTAGATCGACTTATGTCAATCTATTTGGATGTGTGTGTTGGATGTTGATAAACAAACATATATAAGTATGTAATGAAAAGATAAGAGTAAGAAGCACAAAACCACAAAGCGAGTATTTATAGTGGTTCGGCTACAAGGACACCTTCCATGCCCTACTCCACTCCCCGAGTCACATACTCGAAAGTTCGTAATCACTACACCAATCTCTTTATGGCGGAGTAGCCTTCACAACGTCGCCTACCATTTTTCCGGTGCTAGGCTAACCACCGGGTTCTTTCACTCCAAGGTGAACCACACCTACACAACATCGCCTACCCTTTATAAGGTACTAGGCTAAGTACCTAGTTCTTTCACACCAAGGTGAACTACACCTACACAACGTCGCCTACCCTTTATTAGGTACTAGGCTAAGCACCTAGTTCCATTGCAATGGAGGAACTACTACCCAACACTACACCAACGACTAATCCCAAGGAGATCCACTCCTTTTACAACATCATCAAGGATATCAATATCCTTGGATCTAGTACTAATCTATCTTGTACATCGAAACACACCATATCGTATGTACATCTAAGGCACCTTTCACTAATGCCTTTAACTAGATCTTCAAGACACCCTTCACTAATGTCTTGTGTCTTGACTTCTAAGCACCTTTTACTAATGCTTCTAGTCTTGACTTCTAATCACCCACCACAAGTGCTTATGATATGGACGATAGATACCCTTCACTAATATCTTCGTCTTGACACTTGAGACACTTTTCACAGATGTCTTCAACACTTCTTAAGAAAAGAAAAACAATCATCAACAAGAAGACTTTAGTAGTCTTGATGATGAGGAAGCATGGCAACTCATGGACTTGAGCTTGCTCGACTTCAAAGGTGGTGATCTTGCCTTTAAGAGGAACCTAGAAGATCACACAAAAACAAAACTACAAACATAGATCTCTTGGATCTGAGGTTAGAGAGTTTTAAACTCTAGGGGAAATTATGTTAGAAAGGGGTGAGAAACAATGAAGAAATGGCTCACTATTTATAGAGGAAAATTTCTACTTTTCCCCGGATCCCACGGATCCCTTCCACAAGGGATCCGTCTAGCGTAAAGCTAGGGATCCGTGGGACGCTCCTTTTTACCCATGGGTATTTTGGTTATGGGTCATGGGTTGATCCATGGGTCTTTAGCTAGATACAATGTATCTCTTGAGTGCAATGCACCTAGTCACATGGGTATGGGTCAAAATCATGGGTTATGGATATTATCCATATATGATATAAGCATGATGTCATGCAATGGGTTATGGGTCAAGCTCCATGGGTCATGGGCTTTGGGTTGTACTTGACTACATTTAATGTATTTGCCCAATGGGTTATGATACTTAAGTTTCTACCCATTTATATTACCCAATATACTACATACTAGTTATGTGTATATTTTACCCAAATATGTAAACACTAGTTGTTGTACATATGTAATATTAAATCATAAAATCACTTATACTTGTTTTAGTGTTTTGTGAAAATGTGAATATGTTAGAAACTATTAGTTCAAACCATTTACGTATTTTATTTGTTTCGTTAAAATGATTTTACGTTTGTTATCGACAAAACATTAGAAGAACGTAAAATATAAATAAATGTTTTTGACTTATTTGTATTAACAATCTCCCTTTTGCGATGACAAAATATAAAATTATTTTAAGGAAAAGCTAAAATTGTAAAGTTTGAATTTGTAGTTTTTACTTTCTTCTCCCCCTTTTTGTCGAAACAAAAGATCTTCGAAACGAAACTAACACATTGTTTTAGAAAAAAAAACATGTGAAGGAAATAAAAGGAAACAGAGAGCAAGTAACGGGAAAGGATCTCGTCTTAACTCCCCCTTGACGAGTCCATCCCTATGTAAGGGCGTCAAGAAAGTAATATTAAGTTAGTTTGTTTGCAACTAAGTTTGCAAAAGATTTCGTCTATGTGACGAATGTGCTCCCCCTTGATGATTGCAATTTTGCAAAGGGATGTTAAGAAATGTAATCCTAATATTGCAAGTAATTTGCAATGTATCGCTTTGACACAAAGCTCCCCCTAGCTTTAGGGTTTCAAAGTCTTCAAGTGTAAATTGAATAACTACAAAACAAAGGTTAGAAAACAAGTATAATTTACAATTTCACGCAAATGTGGTCCAAGTTAGTAGAAAAATAGTTTCTTGTATCACGGATCCCACGGTTCCCTCCTAGTAGGGATCCGTGCAAAGGCAAATTAAAGGGATCCGTCTGGGCGATGAATAAATTAAGAAATGGTGGTATAACAAATAATGTTATCACCAAAGTGAGATATGTATTATACAACATAATCATATAGTCGAAATATAGCAAGTAACATGTAATTTCATTTAATAAAACTAGAGTTATGATATACATGACTCTAAAAACTAAGAAAATAAATGATACATGACTAGGAATTTCTAGACCAACTAACGCTTGATACTAGGACACCACTAAAATCTTCTAGCTCAAGTTTGTTTAGGTTTAATCTCGTCAAAGCGTTCGAGGAGGTGATAGAACATGAAACGTTGGTCTTCGTACTTCATGTATCAAACCTTCAACATGTTGACAATGATAACAATCTTTGTCATGGCTAGATAGTGGTGGTGGAAAAAATGAAATGGCTTGATGCGAAGGATCAAGTGAAGTGGCTTGTGGAGCCTCAAACGACGGAGGGATTGGTGGAGGCGCATTTGAGAATGGCTCGACCAAGAATGATGGTGGTGGTAGAGAAGTGTCAACTTCCATATGGTCGGGTGGTTGACTTTGATGATTTCTCATAATCCAAATTGGATTATATGATGGAAACGGCGAAAAGGAAGCCGGAGTTAATGTTGACTCAACACCTTATTTTTTATCATTATTCCTCCTAATGAAGAGAATGTTGTCGGCGGAGGAGGATGAGACGGCCTAGGAGGCAAATCCTCTAAATTGTAGAGGTGTGGTGATGATAGTGGAGATGTAAAAGATATAGCTCTAGGAACCAATGGTGATGGTTTAGTGGAGATTATATTGTTTGGCCTAGGAGGTATGGTGGTGTTTGGCATAAGTAGTTTTGTGGGTACTATCCTTCTAGGGATTGGTTTGATTGGTTGAGGAGTAATCCTTGCATTTGTTGGCTTGACCGGAGATGAGTCGGTTGAAGAGATTTCGTGTACAACACGAGCAATTTTCTTGGGTGGTTCTTTGGTGGATAAGTTACTACTTGGAGTTTTCCTCATGATGAGATGATTTCAAGAAGTTTGTAAGGGTTTCTTAAGTGCTGAAAATTAGGATGAAGGTGATGACTATAGAAGTCCTAACAATGTGGTTTATAAAGCAAGAGATTTGGCAAGTACATTTAAACCTTAAGCCACTAAAATTCATTGGAATGTGATGATTAACATGCATAAGAGTCAACTCCAGAGTTTGTACTGATCTAGGAACTCATTTAAGATGAGATGGAGTGTTTGAGTTAGAAAGATGAGCTTGAAATGATTGATTTAGCAAGGTTTGACATAATCTGTCATCCGGATCCCACGGTTCCCTCATCAGAGGGATCCGTCTGGGCTAATCCTAGGGATCCGGCTCTCAGCATCTATGGAAGAGTAGAAATGATGTTTCTAAGGTCTAAGATCTATATCATCTTGAGTGTTTCAGTCCTCCTAAGTGTCTTAACTGAAGGGGGTGCTTAAGTACTTGAAGGTAATGAGTGATGTAGCTAATGATTGCCTTTTATTCAAGAAATTGGGACTTCATGAGTATCAATGAATGAACAAGGATGACACTAAAGATTTTGAGAGTGTCAAGCGAAGCTAAATGATCCTAGAGATCAAATAGTGACTTAGATTAATCCTTTGGAAAATATCCTAAAGGTTTAAGATGGAAAAACTAGAATTTGATCAATTTCGACTAATTTTGACGTAAGGATGATTATGATCAATTTTGCTATAAGAGGTTTCCAACGTTTAGATATGAGGGATCATGTGAAAAATGATGTGTGAGCTTGAGAGCGGAAGAGTAATGGATTGAAGTGAAACGATAGATCTACAAGCGTCTTTGAGTGCGATCTAGGTGAGTTATGTGTGAGTAGGAAGGATCTACTTATCTTGATAAGGACTTAATTTGCCTTAAGACTCTATGTCAAGCTTAGTGTGAGGTGTTCTAAGGACATGTTTGAAATAAAATGCTTGCAATTGCATCTTCTGTTAGCCGGATCCCACGGTTCCCTAAGTGTAGGGATCCGTCTAGCATAAACTTTGGGATCCGTCCATCTGCTAAGCAGAACCTTTACTAAAGGTATGCAATGATCTTGACAATGCTTTATATTCCAAGGTTAGTTTAAAGAGGTTCTAACACTAAGATATCAAAATGTAAGGTGTTTAATTTCATGAAGGAAATTGGATTACATTGATAAAGCACGAGTACAAAAGGATTGATCCTATTTGAAATACTACTAAGTTCCTTGAGCGTTGTTGCTAGAAGGATCATCAAATGGTTGATGAGTGTTGGTGGAATCAAGAATGAAGAAAGTCTTCATGAGAGATATGTTTAGCGGTTCCATCATCTTGTTCACAAGTACGTACAACGGACTTTGAAATTAAGGATGAAAGTGCATAACGTTGTGATAAAGGCGCGTCAAGAAAATTCCATAAGGGATGATTTTATTCTTGGAGCTTTGAAGATTTACAATTCGCCTTGCAAAGAAATGGGCGAGATTGTATGGTTGTTGTGTTTGCAAACAGTACAACATGTGAGCACAACAAGCGGGAAGGATTTCTCGATTTCCCCTAAGACTCCAAACATTTTCACGTAGGATGAGTGCAAGGGGTTTGTACTCTTCTCGGATATCCCGTGTGAAGATAATGTTTAGATCGGAGTAATATGGTCAAGGTTTGCATATTATGCGATGTAAATCTTCCGGGGAGGGTATGTGTGAACAATATGGTCTATTTTCTTCACGAAAGTTGAAGAGAGAATCAAGAGACCAATCTTCGGTGAAGGCACATTTTCCATGATTTGGAATTCGGAGGATGTGAGCAAAATGCCCAAGGGTTAAAGTAAACTTTTGGTTTTTGATATAAAACCAAAGGGATAGAGAGCGATCCTCATTACGAACAAGTTCAACTTGACGAAAGAATTCCATTATGAACCTTGGACATATCTTCTCGTTGATTTCAAGAAGACATTCTAGTCCTATGGCTCGGAAGGAGGTATTGATACCTTCTTCGAATTGTAGAGAGGTGTCTACAATACGTCCTTCGTGGAAGTGATGGTTTTCGAGATTATTGAACCCACGGACATGATTGTCAGGTGTGTTGGGCTCAAGGGAGATGTTCGGAGTGTAGACGCTAGTGAGTGAAAAATCAAACTCATATTCATGCGTCATAGTTGAACCTATAGAAATGATGAGTTAATAGGAAGTGATGTTTGTGGTCAATCAATGATTATCTAATGTTTTTACTAGATTTTTATTAACAATGGTTTTTAAAACCAATGACACTTAACTCACTTATGGTTTTGACATTCTAGTGGAATATTACTTTTTAGAAAGAAAGTGGTTTTTAATTTGCATGAAAATTGTTTTCCAGTAGGACGGATCCCACGGTTCCTTTTCAAAAGGGATTCGGCTAGTATGTTTTCCGGGATCCGTAGATCTGTAGTTACAGAAACATATTTTATGATGAAAAGCATAGGTTTTTAGATCTCATTGTTTTATACCAAGATATGTGTTTTAGCCTACATTTTCTTTTAACATGCATACATGACTTCTAATGTATCACGAGAGAAAGAAATAAAACAAAGAGAAATGATAAACACATTATGATAATAATAACCTAGATAACTAAACTATTAGTAATATTTCATTTCAATACTAAGAATGATACAAAGAATTGGGTATATAACCCCAATGTAGATTAACAACACAAAGTAAATGTCTCCGTATGTGAACTTCATCATAGGGAACACAAGTGCGATGAGTGTTAAGACGATGAGCACGAAGGCGATGTAAACCATGTTGAAGACGATCCTTCTTGGTTTCGGTTGGGATAAAATGGAGAGGAAGATGAAGTTTTGAATGAGAGAAAATTTTTGAAATTGAAAGATTTGAAAAAGTGGGGTTTTGATAGAGTGGTCGACGGTGGGAGTATTTATGGGAAAAGAGGAATTTTTGAGATCCGTGTTTTGTTTTATTATTAGAAAGATATGATTTATGGATTGAGTGAAACAAAACACAATTTTTATGTACCATGACTTTTAGACGAAAGAGTGACACGTATGTGAGAAAAACTTCCTAATGAAGCTATATGTAAAACATGTGTATACACGAAAGCTACTCAAGTAAATACCTAAGTAAACACATTTATTTATTAAACTAATATCATTTAGAGATTAGTGGAAAGTCATACCTCGAATGCACTTAGGAATGTCTTTACAAATGACACAACTAATGTCAGAAGAAAATCCTAGCTCCTTTGTGCTTAAGATACCTTCTTAGGGAAGGCATTCTTGTTACCAAGCGATTCCTATGGCTTGGTAGATATGAGCTTTGACTAATCAACATGACAGAGAGGATTAGTGCAATTAAATAAAAAATAAATAAAAAAATGTTGTCATCTAATCAACATCTAAACAAAAAGTTTTATGAAGACATGGTGTTTGTTTTTATGAAAAACCTTCTTTGTAGTTTTCAATTAACCATGGATCGTATCAAGTTTTTAAAGTACAATATACTTTAAGAAACTTGGTAACGAAGCTCTGATGCCAATTGTGGAAAACTAGAAGGGGGGGTTGAATAGTTTTGCCAATTAAAACTTTCTTTTAAACTATTTAGACCGACTTATGTCAATCTATTTGGATGTGTGTGTTGGATGTTGATAAAGAAACATATATAAGTATGTAATGAAAAGATAAGAGTAAGAAGCACAAAACCACAACGCGAGTATTTATAGTGGTTCGACTACAAGGACACCTTCCTTGCCCTACTCCACTCCCTGAGTCACCTACTCGAGAGTTTGTAATCACTAAACCAATCTCTTTATGGCGGAGAAGCCTTCACAACGTCGCCTACCATTTTTCCGGTGCTAGGCTAACCACCGGGTTCTTTCACTCCAAGGTGAACCACACCTACACAACGTCGCCTACCCTTTATAAGGTACTAGGCTAAGTACCTAGTTCTTTCACACCAAGGTGAACTACACCTACACAACGTCGCCTACCCTTTATTAGGTACTAGGCTAAGCACCTAGTTCCATTGCAATGGAGGAACTACTACCCAACACTACACCAACGACTAATCCCAAAGGAGATCCACTCCTTTTTACAACATCATCAAGGATATCAATATCCTTGGATCTAGTACTAATCTATCTTGTACATCGAAACACACCATATCGGATGTACATCTAAGGCACCTTTCACTAATGCCTTTAACTAGATCTTCAAGACACCCTTCACTAATGTCTTGTGTCTTGACTTCTAAGCAACTTTTACTAATGCTTCTAGTCTTGACTTCTAAGCACCCACCACAAGTGCTTATGATATGGATGATAGATACCCTCCACTAATATCTTCGTCTTGACACTTGAGACACCTTTCACAGATGTCTTCAACACTTCTTAGGAAAAGAAAAACAATCATCAACAAGAAGACTTGATGGTCTTGATGATGAGGAAGCATGGCAACTCATGGACTTGAGCTTGCTCGACTTCAAAGGTGGTGATATTGCCTTTAAGAGAACCTAGAAGATCACACAAAACAAAACTACAAACATAGATCTCTTTGATCGAGGTTAGAGAGTTTTCAACTCTAGGGAAAGTATGTTAGAAAGGGTGAGAAACAATGAAGAAATGGCTCACTATTTATAGAGGAAAAATTCTCATTTCCCCGGATCCCACGGATCCTTCCACAGAGGATCCGTCTAGCGTAAAGCTAGGGATCCGTGGACGCTCCTCTTTACCCATGGGTATTTTGGTTATGGGTCATGGGTCATGGGTTGATCCATGGGTCTTTAGCTAGATACAATGTATCTCTTGAGTGCAATGCACCTAGTCACATGGTAATGATGTACCCTCCGAGTAGCCCGAAGGACACTCCTCCGAGACGTGTCGAAGCCCTTCCATACGAAGGCCCAAGTTAGGATTCCAAAATATCCATAGGCGTCAAACCATTCGTTGGCACGAAGGTTACCTAAGGGGAACTCTCCATCCGAAGCCCTAAGCCCTTGGGGTATGGTGACGAAGGACAATGGATAAGGAACCTCCTGACTTGGTCAAACCCACGATCTCACTCTCTCTCTTGGCTTCCCCGTCAAGTTTGAGAACGTGGGTCACTAAGCCCTAGTGGGTAAATACCCGTCCGTCCTCCACGGTGTTACTTAACAAACTACTAACTAACATATCATACCTACGACTACGAGCTTTCTATTGAATACTTATACTTGAGGTGACCGACTCTTTAACGATTGAATTTTCTAATTCCTAACAATCTCCCCAAGGAGGTCACCTCAATTTACAAAGATTACAAGCAGATATTACATTAGATTGTTCTAGGATTCTTGATTAAGTCCTTTGCTCGAGAGCTCGTAGTCTTTGAATCTTCATTATTGCATGTTTGGGAATTCCTAGTGGAGGTCTTTAAGCGATCCACGTGAGAATGATTGTTGAGCATGCTTTGAGATCATCGGTCATATTAAATCTCGACTCTTCCTTTGTGATGTTGGTTATTATGTGATGTTGTGACTTTTGGTGACATGCTCACATTCGGATCATGATTTCTTCTTATCGAGAAGCGGGCGTCGTTGATTCATGATATTGGCGCAGTAGCGAAGCATGGAGTGAAAATATTAGAGTCATTGATGCACTAATCATGATTTCTTTTAGAGATGAATGTGTTGTGTGAGCATGCGGCTATGGATTGACCGCTTCATTACGATCACCGCAAACGTAGGGAGTACCACATACAGCAGATTAGCAATAAAAAGCACGAAAGTGTCTTTGATCACTTTCGATGAATTGAGGTACACGCCCACGGTTCCCGCTGATTAGTACAATCATCGCTGTGATCGGTATAATTCCAAAGAATTTCCTTGACGGGGTTTCGCACTGCTCTAGTTGTTCTCAAACCGGAACATCTCAAAGAAGACAACACGGAGTGAGTGAACCAGCGAAACGAGATTCACTGATTGATGAAAAGAGATTTGAAAAACAATCGTGTATTGCTCAATAGAAATTGTTTTTGCAATACAACGAAGGTTTTAATGAAAATCAATTATCAATCAAAACACCTTTTATTTTGAGAAATAAGTACACAGTCGACGTGCTAAAGAAAAGAATTTTAAGCACAACGACCGGTTTTTCAAAGGTATCCGTCAATCCATAACCTGAACCAGAATTGATTCAAATGATTGAATCGCCCCATTATTTCTGTTCAGTTGTCACATGATTGATCTATTGAATAGACCTCACATGCCACCTACCAGGAGCTTGTTAGATGTTGGCTCTAGAAGGCTTTCCATCTTCATTGTGAATATTTTTGCATATCACTCGGATGTTACGGCAATACCACAAGGATAATGCGTGGGACTCAAGATATAATCTCTTTCCACATTGTGTGAAACAGAGTCTTCATTGAAAGTGTCCTAATGAGATTTATTGATGATCTCGAGGCTCTAGACTCAATTTGTGCATATTTGGTTCCTGTGCAGGAGACTAGGGAGAGGGTCTCCTTCTTCAATATCAACAATCTCTAAGAGAAATTCGATAGATTATGTAGGTTTCCCGTGAGAATAAACCAAGCCCTTTTAAGAGGAACTTGAGTGATTTGGGAAGTTGTAGTGCAGAGCGTCACTAGGTCCATGACGTCTTGTCTTCAATACCGATGTTACCATCAGTAGCATATGAATTGTACCGGTTTACGCCCTATGGTTGAATAAATGGAGGGCTATTTCTTTTCACCCTTTCTCATTCAATTCTTTTCATTCTTCAACCCCTTGATTGCTTACCGAGACTTCATAGCTAGAACCTTGTTGGGTTTGTTCCAAGACTAGCTGCATCTCGATCCGCACTCTTCCCATATCTCATTTTTCTCCTTTATCATCATACCTAAGGACTTCTACACTAACTAGTGGATTTTCCCTGGGTAGATCCCTCCGGTTCTGGTGGATCATGGGACCATAACCTAACCTTATCATCCTTATATCACCATGCATAAAGTAGGATTGGTCGGTCTTTTGGTATAGTTCTTCCGCCTTGAAACCAATTGAAAACCATTTGAAAATCAATCAAGATACTTGTGATATAAAATCAAAGCATTTGGTATCTCAATTGTTTTGATAATTTTAGAAATGCTCCCCCTCAACATGTGCATATAATTCAGAAATTGTTTTAGCATATGGAGGCAAGAGATCTTTGAAATCATTAGATTAAGAATGACAGGTCCAATCTTTTGATTAACATTTTCTAAAATGGTCATCCTCACTTCCTAATCAATTTGTGTAGATAAAACATTTTAAGGAAGGATGAGGTTTTCACAAGTTTGCTCCCCCTCAATATGTGCCTCAAACATGAAAGAGTTTGCACATATTAGAGGAACCCACACTTAGAGACAATTCAATCACGTTTCAATAATTTGAGGTTTAAAATAGATGCTCCCCCTCAACATTTGCATGGAAAATTTGAAATCGTTTATCACATGTGGGGAGGAGAGCTTGTACACCCTTATAAAACCATTTATCGAATTATCAGTTTAAATCTATTAGACTCCAAAGATTAAACATGCTTGAATATCTTTTGAAAACTTTATAATAACCATGGTCTGGTACCATTGTTTGAAAAATACACTTTTTAATTTAATTGAAAAATCATTCTCCCCCTCAATCAATGACATAAGTTGTTGATTGAGAGATAGATATTTATGACAACTGTTAAGTTCAGATGATTTTCAAAAATAGAGTCCGAGTAATTTTTCAAAGCAATTAGTTTTCATTAGATAGTAAGAAATTGTATTTATAGAATCAGAGCATGAGATTTGAAAACCAGATATAGCATGGCTCGTTCTTTCTTTGAAAACGAGTTCTTGCACGAAATAACAATAAACCACTATTTTTCTCACTCATTAAAAAAAAAAAAAAAAAAAAAAACTATATGCATTCAAGAACATCTAAAACCCGTGACATTCTTTGAATGTTAGAACAAAGTCCGTAGATGATATCGAATAAGGAAAACATGACATAATAACAATATTTTGGAATTTTTCAAGATTTCTAATTTTATGGATTTTTGAAAATTTTATATTTTTATATTTTCTTTTGAGGGTTTTTCAAGTTTTGTATTTTGCTTTTGAATAAATATATACAAGAGATAGATGAATAAAGACCTTTAATCCTCGTCTTCCTCTTGAAGACGCTTGAGTGTTTCGGTTGTAGACTCTTTAGACCAAGACGTGGAAGGATAAACTCAAACGTTCTCTAGGAAGAGCTTTAGTGAAGATGTCGCTAACCGGTATTCGGGTCCTCACAAAATAGAGTTCCACCACACCTTTTTCCACTTGTTCCCTGATGAAATGATGTCGAATGTCGATATGCTTTGCTCTTGAGTGTTGAACGTTGTTGCATGAGAGAGAAATAACACTTTTATTATCATAGTACAGAGGGATTTTGTTGAATTCAAAGCCATAGTCAGATAATTGGGATCTCATCCATAGGATTTGAGCACAACAAGATGACTGATAACGCTACACGCGTCGTTCGGGGTCAAGGAAACTTCCTTTTCTTCGAGCAAGTTTTATAACACCTAGGCGTTGAACCTAATCGTTGTAGTGTAGTAATTAGGGTAAGCCACGGGTATTGATATCGCTCTCTGGGGAATAGGAATGCTAGTGAGAAGTTACTACGCTAAGGTTGAGGTTGAGGAAGATTATTTTTGTATTTTATATTTTTAGAAATGGAAAAGGTACGAATCTCGGGTATTGGATTTGGGGTTGGTATTGCTACCGATTACTCTACTATTATCTAATTATCTAAGCTAAGGTTGTGATAGTCTATGTCTAATTGATGTGTACTCGTATGATAGTTTAAAGATGTGTTTACTTAGGTTTTACTACTCCTTAATTATCTCCTATTGATGGTTGATTTGTCACGCCCTTATTCCTAGTTGCGTTGTGATTCTAAGGCTATAGGGCGTGCTTATTTCCTAACTCTTTGAAACTACCAAAGGGTCTTGTTTACAAATCCTCTAGTGATTTATAGACGCCTACTCTACGGTTGTCCTTGAATACTTTATCCTACAATTACCTAGATAATTATATTCTAAAGTTCACAAAGAAATTTCAAGCATTATACACAACGAATAATCTAGCGACTCTAGATCATTAGTCAACTAAGATAAGTATCAACCAATCAATATTCAATAATTAAGTTTCATATTCCTAAGCAAACACACAAATAAATTAGCCGGACATGGAGAACATGCAAGCATACACACAAATAATCAAAGACATAATTAAATTAATGAAGTAAATACTTAGCTTGATGTATAATAGGGTTTAGAACCTAAAATATCGCACAAGAAAGCCTTGGTTCGGTTTAGGTTTTACCCAAAAGACTACACACAAAACCGAAAAATTCGGATTCTATATATAAGATTACATCTGCGACGGCGCCACCTTATGTTTCGTGGCGCCGTCGTGTCGCCGCCATTAGGGTTTCGTCTTGGCCACGTAAACCTTGCGACGCGTCACCTTATGACCGTGACGCCGTCCCTTGACTCGACGCCGTCTTGGCGCATCTAGGCCGTCACGAGTAGCGACGGCCTATTCTTTAGAACTCGACGTCGTCCTTGAAAACATGCAATTTCGCCTCGAGCGTCGCAAAATGCCTTCCCGACGGCGTCGCAGATATGCGATGACGCCGTCGCCTTATGTTTCAAAGACTTTGAGTGTCTCGATTCGACTTTGGCCATTTTCTTCGTATATTCGCGCCTTTTCGTCCAAATAAGCATCATTCCAAGATTTTGCCTTCAAGAGACCTAAAAGTGAAAAGGAACGATATTAAGCAATAACGGATACAAAAGTGATCGAATAAGGGCTTAAATGACCCTCAAAAGGTACCTTTTAAAACCTTATCAAATATCCCTACACTTGGTATTTGCTTGTCCTCAAGCAAATGTGCTTTAGCCAATTAATTTATAAGTTAGGGATCATGAAGCATCCATTCAAAACGGTCCACAACACATATAAGCCCCATAAAAGTCATAACAAGCACGGAAATTACATACTAGCACCTCACATGGGGTGTTTGGGTACTCACATCTCTCTCGGGTGTATATATGAAATATAACAAATCGAAATGGAAGATAAACACTCATTAACCGGTCATAGTACATAGATTACCATAGGCTCGAGAATAGATCAAACCTCGTCGCTTGGCGTAAGCACCTAGGAAAGACTATCAAAGAGGTCTTTTAAAGGGTTGTAATGTTAGGCTTACGGTAGGAAATGAAGGGTTTGGTGGGATAGGCTATATAGTGGTGGATAGTCAAAATCTCTATGTTGCAAGTATACGAAGAATGGCGTTGCTAAGCCAAGACTCGACACTCTAAAACTCTAGGCAACGAAAATAAACAAACATAATTTAAAAGATAGATGTAGGATGGTAGTAGTATGTTGTTTTTTTTTTTTTTTTTTTTTTTTTTTTTTTTTTTTTTTTTTTTTTTTTTTTTTTTATGCATACACTTTACTCTACCATCCTCTACGGTACATCAAAATGATAGGGATTTATAGACACATCCCTACACTTGAGTTTTATTACTCTAACACTAATTTGACCCGAATTGAAAAGATCAAAACACTTGGAGTACATTATTATGCAAACAAAGGGAATTTGAGTTTAACGTTCTCTTTCCTATGTTTCATAAACTTTAACTTTTCCATGAATCCCAATCATCCCAAAAGCGTATACAAAGGATATGACTCGACTTAGCAACTCATGCAAGCAACCGATAATTGAACTAAGGGTTTGGGTGATAACATAAATTGCACTAAAAGTGAGTGCAATAAAGGTAAGTTAAGGCGATTTGGGTGTATATTTGGGGTGGGGTGTAAACAATGCTCTTCATTGATATTCGGAAAAACCGAAACATCACGAGAACCGCGAAAAGGATAGGCTCGAGGGGTTAACTAGGGTATCGTGTACTAAAGATGAGTACAACGCAAAGGGTGTGGGGAATTACTCAACCGATATGGAAGAAGTAATTATATCACGGTATCAAACAAGGGTTTATCCTAATGCCTCTTATCATTTAGTTATTCCTAACTACACAAGTGTAGTCTCACTAGCGATCTCGGAATGCATCACAAAACAAGTTCTAGAATCTAATATACTACCGGTTCACACTCTAAGCATTAAAGATGAATGCTTTAATTCCTACTAATCTAATGGCGATCCTCACATTTTGGGTGGAATTTAGGTGGTAAGGGTTTTTGTGCTAGTCATGCAACTTCCTATCCATGAGACGCTTTTGTTAAGACTAATGGCCCACTCTTATACGTCATGAAAAAATTTTAAATTTGGCTAAAATTACCCTAACCTACATTTTCTCATGGTTTATTACACAAATACACTTGGACAAAGCAAACAGTCAAGGATAAGCATAGTTTCAAAGTTCCCGTTTATTTTCCCTCCCTACACTTAAACTGAACATTGTCCCCAATGTTCCCCGAAAGTATCAAAGTTATGATAATAGAAGGTAATTAAAAACGAAAGAAACTAATACTCCCCTGATTAGCTCGGTAGGATCCGTGAAAAGTGGTGGTTAAATCTTTCCAAGAAGAGTTTTTGCGTGAAAGGCTCCTTCCAAACTTGTGTAACTTCTTCTTGACAAACTAAACCGCACACTAGAAGAAAACAAACGAAACCTTCACGTAAAATCGTGGTAATAATATACATAAGACTCGATTTAAACTAGGATATAATGCTTGTGGAATGGATGTTTACGAATTTGTTTTGAAAGTTAAGATCCGAAAATTCCAAAATTTTACAAGTAGCTCGTAAAACGAGAAAAAGTAAGTCGATGTTTTATTCCTTCCCGACGCCACAGTTGCAATCTGACGTCAAAGTTATCTGACAAAAAGCGGTCTGCGATTTTCTGGAAAAAATTTTGGAACATTTTTATCTTTAAAACCTGGAAAAATTTCCTACAAAACATCCATTATGACTCGATACAAGCATTTGACTCGAACAAACACACATGTATATCTTTTAAATAATTGTAATTCTCATGTTCACGTTTCTTTTGAAAACGTGTGTAATCCTCCCTACACTTATCCCTTATGTAAAATACCTTTATATGTAATTAAGATGAAGTTAAAGACAAAATAAAGCATTTTTACAAATTCAAACATGAGAATAAACAATTGATAAAAGATATACGACACACAAATAAAAATAAAAATAAAATACACATGGGTTGCCTCCCAAGAAGCGCTTGTTTTTGTTCGAGTCACGAGCCTGACTCTACCCTTATTTAACAGATAAAGGGGAAGTTTTCCCTACACTTAAGTTTAAGTGCGGGTGATAGTAGCGATACACACCCTTAGGGTGGAAATTTGCTACGTGAGGAGAGGGTGATGGGTGATTTATATGCTCAAAGGAGTGTGCTCTATTCATTATAACCTTACCTAAGTCTATTGGTGTAGCGAGAGAATCAAATCTCTCTACTAAGAATGGATCATTTTCTACCAACTTCAAAAGATTCCTGGTTAAGGATCCATCTTGACCTAATAAACCCGGTTTAAACCCATAGTGTTTCTTGTTATCAACCATGAATGGGTGATATAAGTGTGTAAGGTCATGGGTTACTCCTATATCGGCTTCTACTCTACATGGCCTAGAATCTACCACCTTTATCAAGTAACTACCCGGACTATCTATTTTTATGGGTGGATTGGGGCCTAATTCAATTCCAAGATTCACATCTAAAGACGGAAAATTGGGTAAGGTTTTTAAGTGAGGCTCGGTTCATCAAAATATGGAACTTCCCTAGGACTAAAGAGAGGTCATGACAACAAGCATCTAAACCTAAATTCTCTAATGGCGTTTGGTCCAAAGGTTCTCTAATTGGGGTTCCTATAGTCTCTTCTACTTCTTCCGGGTAAGTTATAGGCGATGTGTGTTCCTCAGTGATGGTAAGACTTGTAGGTTATCCGATGGGGTTGGATTTTCTACTCATCCTCCATCTTATCAAGATCACCTATGTATTCATTTTGTATTGTGGTAGCGCCTAACCATGACATGCACCTTGGTACCTCAACTCTAATCATCTCCTTCCTAAACAACCTTTCCGATCGAAGTTTCCAAATTGAAAATAGGTCTAAAGATTCGTTTTTGGGTCCCATGTTCCACTTCTAAATTGGGCGTGAATCTCAAAGGTTTCCCATGCATATCGAACACCACATCCCCAAATATCCCCATCCGCTACATAGTCAAGCCTCCTTTGGGTTTAGGTGGGCGATACGAGTGTAAAAGAATTGCGGTGGAAGCAGTAAGTCAATACCATGATAAAGGACTTTTTGCAATAAATATTTAATTCGAGTCCAAGCCTTAGGAAAGGATTCATCATGATGTTGCTGGAACCTCAAGATCTCATTTTGGAGTGGAAAGGGTAGATTATGTAGTGGATTTCGTTGATTGGGTGAAAGTTTTGGCGGATTCGCGTTCTCCATAATGGTGAACGGAAGAGTCAATGGACAAGTTTTACGAACAAAGGCACAAAGAAGGGGGATAGACTACGAGGAAGCTAATAAGAAGAAAAATTTACTTGATAGGAATCAAGCAAAGAAACCTAAACGAGGTGGACTACTAACTAGCTATTCTATTCCCGTGCACGCGCCAAAACTTGATAACGCTACACGCGTCGTTCGGGTCAAGGAAACTTCCTTTTCTTGAGCAAGTTTTATAACACCCTAGGCGATGAACCTAATCGTTGTAGTGTAGTAATTAGGGTAAGCCACGGGTATTGATATCGTTCTCTGGGGAATAGGAATGCTAGTGAGAAGTTACTACGCTAAGGTTGAGGTTGAGGAAGATTATTTTTGTATTTTTATATTTTTAGAAATGGAAAAGGTACGAATCTCGGTATTGATTTGGGGTTGGTATTGCTACCGATTACTCTACTATTATCTAATTATCTAAGCTAAGGTTGTGATAGTCTATGTCTAATTGATGTGTACTGTATGATAGTTTAAAGATGTGTTTACTTAGGTTTTACTACTCCTTAATTATCTCCTATTGATGGTTGATTTGTCACGTCCTTATTCCTAGTTGCGTTGTGATTCTAAGGCTATAGGCGTGCTTATTTCCTAACTCTTTGAAACTACCAAAGGGTCTTGTTTACAAATCCTCTAGTGATTTATAGACGCCTACTCTACGGTTGTCCTTGAATACTTTATCCTACAATTACCTAGATAATTATATTCTAAAGTTCACAAAGAAATTTCAAGCATTAATACACAACGAATAATCTAGCGCACTCTAGATCATTAGTCAACTAAGATAAGTATCAACCAATCAATATTCAATAATTAAGTTTCATATTCCTAAGCAAACACACAAATAAATTAGCGGACATGGAGAACATGCAAGCATACACAAATAATCAAAGACATAATTAAATTAATGAAGTAAATACTTAGCTTGATGTATAATAGGGTTTAGAACCCTAAAATACGCACAAGAAAGCCTTGGTTCGGTTTTAGGTTTTACTCCAAAAGACTACACACAAAACCGAAAAATTCGGATTCTATATATAAGATTACATCTGCGACGGCGTCACCTTATGTTTCGTGGCGCCGCCGTGTCGCCGTCATTAGGGTTTCGTCTTGGCCACGTAAACCTTGCGCGGCGCCACCTTATGACTGTGACGCCGTCCCTTGACTCTGACGCCGTCTTGGCGCATCTAGGCCGTCCCGAGTAGCGACGGCCTATTCCTTTAGAACCGACGTCGTCCTTGAAAACATGCAATTTCGCCCGAGCCGTCATAAAATGCCTTCCCGACGCGCCGCAGAGATGCAGATGACGCCGCCGCCTTATGTTTCAAGAGCTTTGAGTGTCTCGATTCGACTTTGGCCATTTTCTTCAGATATTCGCGCCTTTTCGTCCAAATAAGCATCATTCCAAACATTTTGCCTTCAAGAGACCTAAAAGTGAAAAGGAACGATATTAAGCAATAACGGATACAAAGTGATCGAATAAGGGCTTAAATGACCCTCAAAAGGTACCTTTTAAAACCTTATCAATGACATGGCTATGTATTCACCTCTGTAGGAAATATAAGTACTCATTTGCTTCTTTCAAGACCCACACAAGCTTATCACCCAAAACCGAGCACCTCCAGACGTGCTTGACATGTATCTTGACAACCCGCATGATCGGCATCTGATAGGCGTTAGTGACATACCGGTGTCCTTCAGTACCATAGTCCCATATTGATGGTTCCTTGAGATACCGAAGACCTGCTTAACCGCTTCAAGGTGCTTTTAGTAGGCTTAGACCGATATCTAGCACACATGCACACAATGAGCAGGATGTCCGGTCTACTAGCGTGAGTACATCGAGGATCCAATCATACACGATATTTCGTTTGATCTATCATGATCCCCGAGTGGTCCTCATCCGACTTGGTTCGCTCAATCATAGGAGTGTCAACAGGTCACTAGAATCAAATCTAAAATTCTTTAACATCTCATTTGCATATTTAGATTGATTTATGAAAATGCCTCCGGACTTTGTGAAATTTGTAATCCCAAGAAAATGACATTTGTCCCATCATTGACATTTGAAATTTGGAACCCATTTCATTTGAAAATGATCACATTCATTGGGGTCACCGAGGCAAATATGATATCATCAACATAAATTTGAACGTGAATTAAATGTTTGCACGACTTTACGGTGAACAACGTTGGATCAACTGCTCCTTTCTTTGAATCCGGTAGATAGAAGAAACTTTGATAGCAGATCATACCATGCTCTCGGAGCTTGCTTTAAACCATAAAGAGCCTTCTTCAAACGATAAACATGAGTAGGATGCTCGGATTCACAAAGCCTTGGGTTGGTACGGCGTGAGCGACCTCTTTAAGATCTCCGTTAAGAAATCTTTGTTTTAATGTCCATCCGATAAACAACCATGTTCTTGCTAGCAAGATTAGCCAAGAAGATTCTAATCGCCTCGATACGAGCAAATGGAGCAAAATATTCCTCAAAGTCTATCCTTCTTCTTGACGATAACCTTTAGCCACTAACCTAGCCTTATTTTTCAAAACATCACCATGCTTATCAAGCTTCACTTTGAAGATCCACTTAAGTGCAATGATCATAG